>JACXGM010024432.1:0-10000 GCA_016801145.1 Umbra pygmaea
GAGAGAGAGAGAGAGAGAGAGAGAGAGAGAGAGAGAGAGAGAGAGAGAGAGAGAGAGAGAGAGAGAGAGAGAGAGAGAGAGAGAGAGAGAGAGAGAGAGGCACAGCCATGGTCAAGTGGCCAAATATAAATTGTAATGCAGTGACAAATACTTGATATTCAGATCACAGAAACAGAGGCTTTGTGAAATCAGGTTTGCAGGAGCTGACTACTAGGAATGTTATATGCAACTGGTTGGAGTGGGATGCCTGCGTATACTCTCTATTACTGCCATTCAGATAGTTTGTCACTGCTGAAAGCGCAGAGGGACAGTCCATTAGCCTGCTTTCCATTCATCTCAATCAAACTATCCCAACCCACTGCACCATTGTTCTTCCGTGTAACCACGTTTCTACATTCCAGCAAATTGATTGGGGTTGGCTGTTGCCATCCAGCGCGCTACGGATTGACCTCCTGAAGATCAGCCTAGGTTGCTGTAAATTTAACGTAGAATAAGCAGCACAGCCTGCGTTTCTATCTTCATACCAACCCATCCCTGGTATTGCCTTGTCACTTCATGTGTCAAGTCAGGCCAAACAAACTGCATCAAACTCCAAAGGCAATGTGACCTTATGAGTGCTTGTCTTTGATTGGGGGTTAGATAGTGTGTGTGTGTGTGTGTGTTTGTGTGTGAATGTGTGTGCATGAGTATGTGTGTAATGTAGATGTAACATAAATGTGCTTTAACATGTTACGGCTTGCTCTGTGGGGTTTTAGACTGGGTATCTGTACTTAGCAGTGGCGGCTGCTGGTCTTTCAAAGAGGCAAAGCTCAAAGTGATGGCCATAAGTTTGCAGGACACTTTAGAAGGCCTCTTCTGGAAACACTTGTCTCATGTCATCACATTTCCCTCGATTGACTAATTCTAAGAAGAGCATACTTTCCTCTTTTTTTTTATGTTGAGGAATCTGTTCCAAGATGTCATCAAGGATGTACAGATTTCTGTAGCACTCTTGGGGATCCTTCAATTGGGTCAGACGGCACTTTCTCATGGGCTCATCTCGTGGGTCTGATGTGAGATCTGCTGCTTTGGCATAAAGAGCTTTGAAAGCCCCCTCTGACCTCTTCTTTTTGACAAATGCATGAAGAGACTCAATTATTTTCTTGCAGTAAAGAACATCCATAGCCCTCTGCTGGACAATATCAAAGACCACATCAGTCTCAGAGAAGATTTGTTCATACGTGTACAACATGAACGCAAACTCAAAGTTTCCACAAAATCCTCCAGTTTCCTCACAAGTGCCTTTGGCACTATCCAGTGAATCATCATCCATTGTCATATCTGCAATGATGTTATCAAATGTCTGCATGAGGCAATCATAATTGTTTGCCACAGTGCTCACTCTCCATGATGTGAAATTCCATAGAGTAGAATCATTTCTGGGTAACCTTGAACAGCCTGCAGACTCCAGAAAATGCATCCTTTTTGTGGATTTTGAAAGAAATGTGGCAAACCCAGAGAGTGATGCAAAAATAATTTCAGCATTCAAGCAAGTATTTAGCCCCCTGTGAATGCACCAGATTTAGTCTGTGTGCATAGCAATGCACAAACATTGCAATGGGGGCTATTGCTTTCACTATGGCCTGCAGACTATTGAGAGCTGAAGCCATGACAGCAGCCCCATCATAGGTCTGTGCCACAAGCTTATCCTTAAAACTGTAGCCCTGGATTTTCTCATTTAATACAACAAAAACAGACTGAGCAACTCTACCCAGAAACATAAAAAATCCAATAAATCACTCCTGAATTTTACTTGCACTATCCACATAGCGAACAATGACAGAGAGTTGGACACGGCAGAATATATCAGTTGTTTCATCCACCTGCCATCCAAAAAAGGAGCATCCTGAATTTCATCTCTGATCTGATCAGAAATACAATTTTGAATAGTATGGGACATACCAAAAACAAAGTTGAGGACTCAATTGTGTGGACAGGACAGAGTCATATTTAGCTAATGTTTCTTTGAACTCCCTGTAATTCCCCTTTTTGGATGATTCACTACACTCATCATGTCCCCTAAATGACAGCTCTTTCTGGCCAAGCAAGGATGTCACATCAATAAGGCGGTTTAGGAATGCCCTCTTTTGTTTGACTGTTTCATTATGTTTAGCCACTTGAATGCGAGCACCTTCATTGATTGCATGCTCAACCCTGATCCTGCCCATTTAACTTGATCTTGCATATGCACTCACATGTTCATTGCTCTTTTCATGCATTTTATATGCCCTGTCAAAGTTAGACAGATCTCCAAACCGGACCTTTGCCCAAACAACACATCCATGAGATGGTTTCATCAAAAGGCATGGCCAGCACTACATTTTTCTTTGTCACAGCACTTCCAGTCAGCCAGCTAACGTTGACATAACAGGAGTGCTGAAAAGACCTTTTACTTTGCCCTATGTTTTGCACTAAATCAATCATAGGTGTTGATCTGCTCTGCTGTTTAATTCTAAGTTTCTCCTCATAAGTAACATTTTCAAATGGCTTCGCCACATCAGGTCGACAATATTAGCAGTTTCTAGCCTAGCTTACTCGAATAAATTAATGAACAAACAATCTAATGAAACAATATTAAACTTGAAGGAGAAAATGTTTGAATTAAGTTAAACTGAAATGAGGAATGTGGTGTATAATTATATGAAATGTATGATGAAAATTGGCTAGCAATTTCGGCAAGCAAAAACCAAGAAATAGGTTGCAGCAGTTTGTCTTTCAACTACACTTGCAAAATACACGATGGGACTGAGCTCGAATAGCTTCTGCAACTTTTTATAGGACAAAATTGCTGTCAATCAAAAGAGACACTGAGCATCTGTTGGCGGGACATCATTGCAGCATTTTTCCAATGACTGTCTAGTTTCGAAGCACTGAAAAAAAATGTTCAAAGCAGCCCCAATGAAGTCCATGGACGCCAGGCTTCAACAGGGAAATGCACTGTTACACTACGGTAATGTATGAGAAGGAAATTGAGTCAGTCAACTGGCTATACGTAGCTGAACGAACTTGTCTTTGAGATGAACACGTTTTTAGACATTTTAGGGGGAGTCCTTGCAGTCTTTATTAAATCACACCTGGCACTTAGTAACAACTTCTTTAAAAAAAGGCAATTATAAAATGGATTTAAATGATTGATTGCTTACTTCCTTGACTTCTGTTTAGGTCAGAGTTCCTTTTGGGGTGGGCTGTCTGTCACAACTCCCTGGTATACCATGTGACTGCCCCTAGACCTAATGTGGGGGCATCATGATAACCCTAACTGGACAGCTGTTACGCTGCATGTCGAGGACACAACCTATGTTTTGTTTTCTTACTTAAGTTTATATGGGTTTCTGTGTGTCATTAAATGTCACATGGTTAAAAATGTGAAGGCAGTGAGCCATTGGAGAAGTCAGTGAACTTGATGTTATGTCCTTTCTCCCTGTGATGTCCAGCCCTTTGAAAATGTCACATCTCGGTTTGAGCAAACGGATAATGGGGTTTGAGCTAAAGTAGGTTGATCGATAAGATGCACGCCTTCCTCGTGGAATTGCCCATTCAGAGCCAGACCTCAATGTTATACAAAATCTGTGGACTCCCGATTGTAAATGTCATGGTTTTAAAACTAACGAGTTAAAGGTGTACATACATTATATCACACAAATTGTAAAATGGAATTGAGATGGTGTAAATGACTGAGATGTTGAAACTGATTAATAATTGGTCAATTTGTTTTGTGTTTTGGTACTAATCTCACTGTCCGCTCAACTGACAACCTGAAGAAGTAGCCGCTTGTCCACCTTTTGACACACACAGCAAGATTGGATTTACTAAAAGGTTATGACATTAACGCAGGTTTACTTTCTTTTCCTTAGGCTACAGAAACCAGGCTTAACTATTGGGTGATACATACATCCCACTAAGGGCAGGGAGGTCAAATGACTGGATTTCATCAACTGTGCATCTCTGCCGGATACATCTCTGCAGTCAGTATGGTTCCACTCCCTCGAGCATTGTCCATGCAACCCAGTGTAGCTAAACCATATTGGTCAACCAGAAATTCTACGGTTTTGTCGTAAAAAAATAAAACAGACAACATTTTATATTTTCAAGGTCTTGCTGTTCACTTGCCTGCCTGCCTTGAATATCAATTCATCTGACTTTTTAACTGACTAACCGTTTCTGTTTGAGGAGTCACAGGGCTTAATGAAAAGGTTCTGAGGATGTGTATCACATTGTCCTTCTGTGGAATTAATGAGGGTCTCATTCAGTAATCAATGTTTTAATTACCAGTAGACAGTATGTAGCCTTAGTGGGGTATGACTTAGCCCCTGGGGTAGTATACTATGGCTTACACAAAGGATCCATAACAATGTCATACCTTTAATAACTGAGCCTGTAATGTCATCATCATATTCCATCTGACTTCATCATTGTTTCATTGCAAGCACACGCAAGGCCCAATTAAGAAACAATTCTGTAACTGCAATTACTCGCTCCTAACTACATAGATGTGGTTGCTTAGTAGACATTACCAATGCTAATAATAAGTGAAAAAACAAGATGACATTGGAAATGAAAAATGGTCGCCAGGTTTAATGATTGTCAAATAAACACTGTGAGATAATCATAGCAAACAAGCTGCAGGGCTAGAGGGCGAAAAACAACGTGATGAGTCAGAAATGGATTCCAATTACACTCTTCCTGGTTTAATTTAATCTGTCATTCATCCACAGACAGTCAAAGCATGAGAGAGACAGCTGGAAGCACTTGACTTTCCCAGTTGTTTGTTCTTAGAATAATTCTTCTTTTTGCATATACATGACTGCTGACTTTACGATATTATGTCTGTTGTGTGATTGGTAATCAGGCAGAGTCATGTGGTCAGACCAGTCATGTGTGCTTCGACTCGACACTCGACACCATGACAACTCACTATTTGAAAATGAAATAAAATTTAAGACCATGTCTTTTATAAAAGCAGATTTAGACTAACTGTGATGTGTATATTAATTGTTATAAAACTGCATATAAAATTAAATAGAAACAAAAAGGTAGCACAAGGTATAAACAAACTGTAACACTTTATTTTGAGAGTCCAAATAATGTATCTGTAGATGCTCTACAGATTATCAACAACATTTTAATAAAGTATTTACTAACCCTAACCCTAATCCTAACCTTAACCCTTCCCCTAATTTTAACCCTAACCTTAACCATAATGGTTATTCTAAACCTACCCCTACCCTTAAACTACACAATTAGTTGCTTATCAACAGATTTTTTAGTTGCTTATCAACAGATCAGTTTGTTGATAGTTTATTGATGATATGACTATCAACAAACTATCTGTAGAGCACCTACAGATGGAATTTCGGACTCTCCAAATTAAGTGTAACCAAATACACAATAATAACAATCATAACTTGGCTATAAAATTATACTTGGGCAGGTCATTTGTACATATCAATCAAAACTGCGATGTTTGGCAAAACCCAACACTGCCTTATCCCAAAAGTCACGCATGCTGGTGGGAATGTCAATATTTGGGAATGTTGGAAATGTTGTGTTGTTATTTAGTATAATTTTGTTCATCGGACTCAGAAAGTCAGCATTTTTTGTAAATTGTTCTATTTTAAGTTGTACAGTAGCTGCAAAATATAGGCCTTTTTTGAATAAGCAAGTTTGTTTGTCAAGGGAAATTGTTGGTGTTTTTGGAAACATCTTCATAAAGTTGTTTTATATGTTGGGTATTTTGCTGGATTTCATGTGCGTTTACTCCTGCCCAGCCAAATGGCCTATGCTACTGCTAACTAGCAACTGACGAAGGTTTCATCTCTCATTCACCTAATTGGAAAAAGTACATTCCATGTAAGAAACTGGAAAACAAATAGTGATGGGGAAAAAAAGCTATGTTTTCACTGGTACGGTAACGTCAAATTTTTCTGTACTCACATCTATTAAGCTTTGTCACAGTTTGAAATTTAGACATCAACATAGATTCCAGGATTTCAAAGGACGCTTTTGGAAACTAGTGGAGGAGTGGAAATTTCACACTGTCATACTAATGCAAATCAAATCAATCCCAATTTTTTTTTTTTGCATTTTCCCTCATTTATAGACTAGGTGTTGAGCAACAGACATACATACTTTTGGGAGAAGCTCCATCGTCTTTTATGGGCATTTGTGGTGATAGTGCAAATGAATACATGCTCGTTGTGAATCATGGGTTTGTCCATGGTTGAGAATTCCTGTTTAGAATCCACATCTTCAAATATACCTAGTGGACTAAGCCATGATAAAAAAGAAAATCCTTCCCAAAATCAGTCATGCAGTTCACCACTCTAAAAGGCTGGCATATGGAGATAACATAAGAAAGACTACCAGCGTTGCACACTTCACTCTTTGCAAACCTACAAATTGGCCACACACCCATTTCAATTAAATTGAATCCTCAGGCTTTCTTGAAATTTTGATGACATGTTTAGGTCTTGCTTAAAATTGCTATATTTTTAGAATACAATGGATTTCCAATGATTAGGATGTGCACTGGGATGCCATCAGGCACGCAGCAAGTATTTCTCACAGAGCTAATGCATTTTAAACATGGCATTAACATAATACAGAGGGGATATTAATTTCAAGAATGCACTCTAGAAATGAATAGCATAAACATGTGATCATGCAAAGCTTTAATGTAATATAATATTTTATTTGTATGTGCGGCCCAACAATTTCCACTTGTATTATTTTGTAAGGCTTTTCACTGATCAAGCAAAGACATCATTTATTCAGAAGGACACAGACTCTTTGTTACCCCTATATACCAGATCAATATTGTTATAGTAAGTGAGTACTTATATTCTCTACCATTAGATACCTTAGAGCAGAGCTGGCCAACCCTATTCCTGAAGATCTACCTTCCTGTAGGTTCTCTCCAACACAGCTAAATCACCAGTGTTAAATCAACTCTGAGAGTGTTAAAATAACACTCTCAGTGTTCTATATAAACACTTGATTTAACACTGGTGATTTTGCTGGGAACCTTTGTTGTGGGCAACATAATTCAGCTTTCCTTCAGCTAATTATTAGAATCAGGTGTGCTAAATTAGAGTTGAAGTGAAAACTTACAGGATGGTAGATCTCCAGGAACAGGGCTGGGCAGCCCTCCCTTAGAGAGACATTCAATAGCTGCATCAGGCACGTGCGGGGGGGGGCTATGGGTGCCTGAGCACCTGCCCCTTTGCCTATGAACGTCCAAAGTGCCCTTTTGAGTGGCCATTTAAATGATCAATGCTTTGTAAAATTACACATGAAAATTTAAAAATTAGCATGTGAATCAATTATTTGAGAATAAAAAATGTTGAAAAGTAATAATATTGAAGTACAGTTGGTAGCCATACTGTCAGTGTTGGTAGCCTCGTCTACCTGCGTTGCTGCCGGTAGGTGACATCATAGGCTATCAACATGACCTTGCACATTTGACTGCCCGCAAGAGCATCAAATTGATGTTCTGTTAAGGGACGGTGAAAAGCAGGGTAAGATCACCACAGACAGTCTGTTTCCAAAACCATTTAGCTGATGTTGAAAAATAAACTGTAACATCTATCTCGTTTTGTAGTGTCATTTTAAAGTACGTTTGCCAACAAAAGCTTTTCAACAAGCATCATTTTAAACTGAATTGACCGGTGAAAGTTGCTACCACTCGGTTTCTTTTCTATGCAGCTAACCTGGGAAACCTTTTAAAATTGCAAAGGGGAAGCATGCATTGTTATATTGAATCATGTATAGTCTGTAATTTAGTAACCTACTAGGCCACATGGGCAAATCCGTTTCATGTCCACTCTGTCTCTGGCAGTAGGCTAGTTTACGCAAGCAACTTCTCGAGGCACTAGTAGTCAGGCAGATATGCTGTTACGAAATAGGCTCCCTACTTCATCTTCTCGTAGACCAGTGTTACATTGTGGTCCAACTCCAGCAGATATCCCTAGTGGTCCGCGGGCAAATGTGATGCAAAAAAAGTTGTTTTTGATGTAGTTTTAGGGCTGTGAAATTAAGGTATTCGCCTTACAAATAAAATGAACGCGATTGTCACGGTTACTCCGCTATTGAGATTAATCTGCTCCTGTATCCTCTGTATTGAGATAAATTCTAAGGCTTGGATGGCGACCAGGGTATCAATTAAACTAGACGTTTTCATACACATGTTAGTGTCATTTTTTGTGGTGAATGTGACTAGATTAAAGTGCAAGTTACACAGATAGGATAGTTATCTAACAGTCAATCCTTGACTTTTCCAGAATTCGATTTTTGCTATAAATTATTGTTTAGTTGTCAATATAATATACGCATTAATCACCACTGCCTTTGTCTATTCTCCTCTGTAGAAAGTGCTGCCAGCCAGTCTGAGGCAGGTAGTACAGGACAGAGTAAAACCACTGTAGCAGTCAAGAAATAGGAGAATAAACCAGGGTAGAGAGGTAAGGCAAATGAGTAGGAAAGACTGGTCAACACTCAAATGTATGAAACCACCCCTGTGGCTCATTATCCAGTTTATGTAGTTATTTGAAACATTGGTTTATCAAAGCATAACTCTTGCCAAAAAGGAACCTTTCCTTTAAAAATATTATATGCGAAAACAGCCGAGAGTACAGTTCGGTTGCTTCTGTATCAGATATTACTTGAAATACCACAACGTCCAGAATTCAATGCAAACTTTGCCTGCACACTGCAAGTTGCTATGTTGTGGTCAAATTTAGCAGAAGGACCTTAGCTACTAGCTAGAAATTAAACACTGTAATTTGAAACATTTACTTAATTCCAATTTGCATAATAATTTAGAACAATGTGTATAGTATCATTATTTATTTTATTTTATTTTAGACCCACTTGTAGTTCTTCAGAGTGATGTCTTCTGAGCACTGATTTGGGATATTTTGAAAAGCAAAAAACATCTATAAAGAACAATGTCAGCCAATGTATTTTAGAGAACAATAACTTCACAACTTTTTATTGTGACATCTAATATTGGTTCAAGGTGTACATTCAATTGAATGTCTCTAGTGTGTTCCCCTATCTGTTCCCAGTGGGACGTTTTGTAGTGGGTTCTCATGAGATCACATAGTCCGATAGAGACCTCATTAAAAATCTGGTCTGAATGGATCTTAATGGTTGTCATATTTTACATATTTGTTCTTTGGAGACCTGGTGGTCAGTGGTTCTTTTGTTTATGATATATTATTGTTATAATTGTTAGAATGTATTTTTAATTCTGAATGGAACATTTATCTAGCCTTGTTTGTATCCATGTAGTTGTTTTTGAAACTCATTATGAGGGTGGGTAGCAGCTGGCCTAGTGGTTTGAGCATTTCACTGGTGTCTGAATTATAATCCGCCCAACTGTCAGCAAGCTCTGTTGTTGTCTCTGAGCAAAACCTTTATCCCTAAAAATATTACTAAACCTTTATTTTTAACCAACTCCAAACAAAAAATAATGGCCCCCCCAAAACTCATTTTTTCACCTTTATTTATACCCCTTTTATCCAGCTTTATTTAAGGTGAGGGAAAACATTATTTGATCCCCTGCTGATTTTTTACATTTGCCCACTGACAAAGAAATTATCAGTCTATAATTTTAATGGTAGGTTTATTTGAACAGTGAGAGAGAATAACAACAAAAAAATCCAGAACTCCAGTATTAAACCAAGCCTTTAAAAATAGTGTATTATATAAAGTCACGCCCTCTGAAGTCACGCTTGTTCAACATTCTGTGGAATGAGATGGGGTCTGTCTGTTGCTGCTCTCACGGGACAAGGTTCTCTCCCGTCTGTATGAGCTGTGAGATGAAATCGGACAGTTTTCCAGTCAGCATGATGTTCCCCACAAAGAACACATAAATTAGAAGTCCTCGTGGGCCAAGCTCGCCTACCTGCTAGACATTTTCGGCCATTTAAATGAGCTTAACATCAAAATGCAGGGTAAG
>JACXGM010024432.1:12500-15732 GCA_016801145.1 Umbra pygmaea
CTATGTTGATTGTCATGGTTTTACATTTGAAAACATGCACCAAGCCTATGCTTAAGTAGAAAAATGACTCATGAACGACTGACTCAAACAGTTTCGTTCATTTGAATGGTTTGCAGTGGATTCATACAACATTAAAATCAAGTAAAAATTTTTGTTAACCAGTTAGGGAGCACTATCCCGCCGGCGGGAGATGTTGCCCCCCACCACCCCCAAAAACTGGTTCACAAGTCCAAACAATCACAGTTCACAAGTCCTATTTCTAGGTTATATATACATGTTATATATCTACAGAAAGCTTAGACACTCAGGAATGTAGCAAATGTCACCAATTTACAGTAGCTATAACAAAAATAATAATTTCCCCTCATAATGTGAGCTATGTGCCTTGTACACGTGCCTCAAATTAAATGGAAGGTCAAACTAGAAACAAGGCTATCACCGTAATTTATTGGGTTATATATACATGTCTTATATGTCCTTAAAGCTGAGAATCTTGGGATTAAAAAGACTAGTCGTGAACAAGTGACTCATTGTATCGTTCAATTGAACGGCTTGTAGTGGACCTATAGACTCATGATCGACTGACTTGTTATTTTGTTTAATTGAATGAATGACTCTAATGAATAAACTGACAAATGATTTGTTCATTTTTCTGAATGACTCGAAAAGATTAGAGTCAGTAAAAAGAGTCGAAGTAGTGAGTGGTTCAAAAATATGCCGATGTGGCCTCCCAAACATTTGCCCAACCTTAGAATTTCTTCCTCTCTATAATATGTAGAGCAGGTGCAAATGTGTGTGGCCTATTAGCCACAATTAACCAATTAAATGTAAACCATATTTAACCATAATAAACAATGGTTTACATTCAGAAATCATCTTTGATCCGCACGCAAAACCAAAAGGTCTTCTTGGGGGACATTTGAATATTCGTAGCACCAGAGCAAAAACTGAACAAGTTGAAAAACTTTCATGTGTTTATCTGAAACATGGCTGACTAAATCTTCACCTGTAGCGTCTTTTACAATGCCTGGCTAAAATGTTTTTAGAATAGACAGAAACACGAGAGATGACAATCAATGTAAACATGTTGACTTGACATGTGAAACAGATATGAATGCATTGCTGTAATCATTACTCTGTCTCAACAAATGTCATTTAATATGATTGGTGTATATAGACCTCCCTCATCTGACATTATGTTTTATGAAAATATTAAAAACCTGCTTGAGGAACTTGAAACAAAAGAGGAATGCATAGTTTTGGGTGATTTTTATTTGAACTGGGCTGAGAAAACAATTAGAACAAAGCTTAAAGCACTAAATCAATTTGAATTGACTCAATTAATAGATGGACCTACAAGAATAACAAACACCACAAAAACACTAATTGATCTAATATTTAGTAATAAGCCTGAGAGAATCTCTAAATTCATTGACTCAGTGGAGAATCTGTCACACATTTTTGGTGTACGATTTAAACAAATATCCACGCCAAATCACACCAAACTGATTTTTAACCTGGCCAAAATTCCTCAAGAAAAGATTTGCAAAGTCCTAATCCATTTGAAGCCCTCTAAGGCAAAAGACGTGCTTAAGTAGGATTAAACTTTTTTCAAAAGCAATGCTCATTCCCTCAGCACTCCAATGCACATTGAGTCACTAAAACATTTTCCCAAAATGGAAGTCTGTAATTGTAGTTCCTATTTTGAAAACAGGTGAATAAATTGATTATCTTTCCTGTTGTATCAAACATTGCTGAAAAAGTGGTAATGTAACAACTAACTGACTTTAAATTTAGAACAAGATCTACTTCATCCCTATAAAGGACCAAGACGGCCAAAAATAAGAAATAAATAAATAAATACATGCATCGTTAAAAATATTTATACATAAAAATAAACATAAAAATGTAAACATATAAAATTATACATTTATTAATCAATATTATTTTCCTATTTATTTATTTCTGTGATCATTTATTTCTGTATTTATTTATTTTTATATTCATTTATTTCCATATTATTTAATTTCTGTATTTATTTACTTCCATATATATATATATATATTTATATATGGCTGTTCATGCACGAAATCTGACTGTTGTGTAAGGATAGTGAACATTTGAAGCCATTAATTATCACATAGTTGTTTGGCTCCTTTCTAAACCATACTGATAACAAAAATCACTTAAGTTTGAGTGTTTGGCCTTGTTACAGACACACAAGATGACACACACAGGTTAAAATGGCAATTAAAGGTTAATATCCCACATCTGTGGTGTTTTAAATTGCAATTACGGTAGTGTCTGTGTAGAAATAGTCAATGAGTTTGTTAGCTCTCGTACTGAGCCATTGGTAGCAGAAAAGAACTGTCAAAAGATCACGACAATGACTCTTTAGTACAAATCCAAGTTGACCTTCCAGTGGTTACAGCAGAAAAAGGTGAAGGTTCTGGAGTGGCCATCACAGTCTCCTGACCTTAATATCATCTAGACACTCTGGGGAGATCTCACACATGCGGTTCACGCAAGACGACCATAGACTTTGCATGACCTGGATGCGTTATGCCAAGACAAATGGGCAACTATACCACCTGCAAGAATTCAGGGCCTCATAGACAACTATCACAAATGACTGCACACTGACACTAATGTAAAAGGGGACAATACACCATGCTCAATCAGGATTTATTAATTTACTAGGTGCTACAGTAACTGCGTGCAGCTGGGACCCTAATCAAGGAGTGCTATTGTGAGGTCTCCCAGCCAGGGTAACGCCCACTCACATCAGGACACCAACATTGCACAGATTCCCCATGCACATGAACACAGCACAACTCAAAGATCACAATCACCGGAGTACTGATCACCTGCTCTCCCTCTGTATATATAGCCTGGCCAAACCTTTCCTCCTTGCGAGGTATTGTTCTTTCCAACTTACTGAGCGATTATACATTCATTGATTACGCCGTGTATTGACCTATCTTCTGTATTCCCGTTTTTCTGTAGTTGGATCTTGCCCTTGTACTTCTGCCATTGCCTGTTTAGTGATTGACCCTGCCTGCCTGTGACCTCTCTTCGGATTTCGATTTTTGTGGATATTGGAACGCCCGTGCACCGACCCTTTGCCTGCCTGTGACTTCGCCTCTGCCCAGTGGTTGGGTTTCTCCGGATATCCTCAGGAGTAGTTATATATACATTGACATTCTCTACAGTATCTGCATTAAAGACTGTT
>JACXGM010024433.1:0-16005 GCA_016801145.1 Umbra pygmaea
ACTGTGACTACCTCTGTGGTTGGTTCTAATGTTAACTTATATGGTGGCTTGAGTAGGTAGTCAGTATACTGTGACTACCTCTGTGGTTGGTTCTAATGTTAACTTATATGGTGGCTTGAGTAGTTAGTCAGGATACTGTGACTACCTCTGTGGTTGGTTCTAATGTTAATTTATATGGTGGCTTGAGTAGTTAGTCAGTATACTGTGACTACCTCTGTGGTTGGTTCTAATGTTAACTTATATGGTGGCTTGAGTAGTTAGTCAGTATACTGTGACTACCTCTGTGGTTGGTTCTAATGTTAATATGGTGGCTTGAGTAGTTAGCCAGTATAATGTGAATAACTCTGTGGTTGGTTCTAATGTTAACTTATATGGTGTCTTGAGTAGTTAAGCATTATACTGTGACTACCTCTGTGGTTGGTTATAATGTTAACTTATATGGTGTCTGGAGTAGTTAGCCAGTATACTGTGAATAACTCTGTGGTTGGTTCCCATTGTCTGCGGTTTTGAATCTCTTGGATGAATGGATGTGTTGACCGTGTGTGTGAGGAAGAAACAAACCAAAAAATTCTGATGCTGGGAGCGACAGATGTAAGGCGTATTGAGAGTCTTGCGTTGGCATGCATTTTCTGACTTTGCTGAGGGTGACCAGCACAGTTCGTTTGAATATTTGGATTTGATTAGACATCAATGTCTTTCAATTATATTTGCAAATTAGTTACTTATATTTAATATATTAAATAAATTAACACATTTAAAAATATCTTATTTTCCATTTTGCCTGCAAGTTTTTTATGTTCGCACGATAGACTGTGCTTAATTAAGTCTGCTGTTGAATCGCGACCAGCAGTTCAAACAAACTACTTAATAAAAGTAACTTCACGAAGCCTGGCTCTTCACTCGGTAGAAAGAATTATATATGGCTCTCTGCACTACACCTGCGCTAATGAAACAGAACGAGAACGTGATTAACTGCTCAATGATAGTGGGTGGTTATTTTTGTTGCTTTGGGGTACTGAGAGATGTGCATTCTAAAACTGATAACAAGAAACATGTTTCAGTAAACAACGCTGCAAGGACACAAGTAAAATATCCTAAACAAGACTCACAGACAGACAAAGCTGATAAGCTAACTAACTAACTATTTCCATGTGCCTCTGCGCTCGATAGATATGGAGTTACACTGTAAAATGCGTCTTTAATAGACGACTACTCTCACTCCACCATCTTCATCTAAATGCCACCAGATAACACAAACATTGATTTGAACCATCTAGGTCATGTGATTAGGGAACTATTGAATTAAGTTATCTAAATGTCTAAATTGTTATGATGCACTTCGTTGAAAATCCCTTGTGGCCCAAGACTGCCCAGTGCCCAAAACGTTGCTATTAAAATCTTGCTCCGTTTCAAAATATGCAGCTAAATTGGGAAATCAAGACCTGTGCATTATTGTTGTACACATTTTTTTCTTTCCTAAAGGAACTATAACGAGGTCGGTACCTTAAATCGTTTACCAGCTATCTGTCAAATCTCGAACATAAAACTAACTTTACCATGGTCTTTTTAAGAGACTATCAATGCTGCAGATATGGAGCTAAAAGAGTTAGTTTCACACAAAATTCACAAATTCACACAAAATACATAAATACACACACAATTAAGAAAGGCTAACAAAATTTACAAATGCACACAAGATTCAGAAATACACAGGACACGATTCAGAAATGTATTTCTGATGCACACACAAATATATCTTGATTTACAAACTGCTTGCGGTCTGTGAACGTCACTGCATTTGTGTGTGAATTTTGAGACTTCCCTGACGTGGCTCGACACACATGCGTTTTTTTAATCAGGGAATGATCTGCAACCAATCAGATATCTCCCTTGTTTTAGCCAATCACAAGAACGCACCCTGCGTGGGGGATTGTTTACTTTAGCCAATCACATGAACGCGTTCACAAAGCGCCGGGAGCCGGGAGTGTTTAACTTAACATTACCGATGGAAGGACCACTGTTTTCTCTGCCTCTGCCAAGCATTTTCTGCTCAAATTTCAGCCATGAAAGACATTACATTTCATTAGACATTTTAATATTTAAGTTGATTCACTAATGTAAAGACTGATAAAAATGTGTTGCTTCAACATAAAATTGCTTAGTCATATCTTTTAAATTATCTGATAAATAATACGTCTGGAATAGCAGCGGTAGTATCGCTGCCTTACGGTCGGTAGGTCATCGGTTTGAATCCTGTAGTGTGCTTTTTTAATAATAATTATAGACATTGATGTATAGACATAAGACATTTTATTTACCTTTACAGAGAGAAATCAACTGAAACCCATGTCTCTTTTACAGCTTGTTTGAACATTTACATTTAAAATTTACAAACAATTATATTTTTTATGTAACACTACTTACAGTAATGATTCAAACATGAATATTACATAGAAATTATATACCGATCTTCCATAACATTATGACCACCTGTCTAATATTGTGTAGGTCCCTGTTCAGCCGCCAAAACAGCAACCCCATATGCAACAAACAAGCTGTAAAAGAGACATGGGTTTCAGTTGATTTCTCTCTGTAAAGGTAAATAACATAATATGTCTTATCGATGTCTATAATGATTTTAAAAAATTTAAACGCACACGACGGGATTCGAACAGATAACCTACCGACCGCAGGACAGCATCACTATCACTGCCCTATTCCAAACATATTGTTAACAAGATAATTTAAAACATGACTATGCATAATTATGTTGCAGCAACAAATTTTTATCAGTCTTTACATTAGTGAATCTACTTAAATATTTAAATGTCTAATGAAATGTAATGTCTTTCATTGCTGAAATTTGAGCAGAAAATGCTTGGCAGAGGCAGAGAAAACAGTTGTCCTTCCATCGGTAATGTTAATCTTAGTTAAACACTCCCGGCTACCGGCGCTGTGTGAACGCGTTCATGTGATTGGCTTATAAGTAAACAATCCCCCACGTAGGGTGCGTTCTTGTGATTGGCTAAAACAAGGGAGATATCTGATTGGTTGCAGATCATTCCCTGTTTAAAAAAACACATTTGTGTGTCGCGCCACATCAGGAGAGTCTCAAAATTCACAGACCGCAAGCAGTTTGTAAATCAAGGTATCTTTGTGTGTGCATCAGAAATACATTTCTGAATCGTGTCCTGTGCATTTCTGAATCTTGTGCATTTGTAATTTTTTTTTGCCTTTCTGAATTGTGTGTGCATTTATGAATTTTGTGTGCATTTGTTAAATTTGTGTGCATTTATGAAATTTGTGTGCATTTGTGTATCCTGTGTTTGCATGTGTGTATCCTGTGTGTGCATGTATGAATCATGTGTGTGCATGTATGAATCATGTGTGTGCATGTATGAATCCTGTGTGTGCATGTATGAATCCTGTGTGTGCATGTATGAATCCTGTGTGTGCATGTGTGAATGTAGTGTGTGCATTTATCTTTATTGAGACTCTTTTAGCTCCATATGCAGACACTTTAATGCTATAGCCTGCATGACATTATCTTTATATGCCAGGCCTAAAGCTTATTTGATAGATAAAAAAAATCACAGCACATTCATCTTACTTTGTTGGTTTTCCAAAGCCCATATTATCCTCCTGAAAAAGGGAAGATGGAAAATGTTGAGGAAAAACAACCAGTAATATTAGGAGTAGGCTGTAATAATGTATATCTGTATACTATACTAACAGAGACAAAGTATGATCCAGCGAAGTCTCTTATCACTCCTGTAGAAGTGCAAATCCCCATGTGACCAACGAACGGGAGCAACCACCTAAAACAAACATTTAAATTCCACTCCATATTTTTCATATTATAGACATTTAAAACAACATTAAATATTACATTTATAATAGTATTTGTCTGCATTCACTGTTATCTAGCCTAGGCTACATATGATCTGTCACGTAATATATACTGTAATGACTCAAAACAAACAGCCGGAGAAATGGCTATAGCTCACGTAAGTATAGGAATTGGTGTCCAAACGATACAGTAAGGATAACGACAGTTTTTTCGGTCAATTTTCTCGAATCCCCCGTGATAATTCATTATTATGTCTATTTCGTCAGACTCCGCCATTAATAACTTTGACACAGACGTAGTGCTGTTTTGTCCATGGCGCAAACCTGCGTCTGCGCGTATCAGGGAGGCGTTCCGGTGTTGTACGGAGAATTAACCCCCTCCGAGGCCGGATTTTCATCAGATGCAGAACATTATTGCCGTACATGAGTTTGACGGATTTGTAGTCCGGTATTTTGCGTATTGGTTGCACATATGCTTCGCAAGGCTGTGGAAGGTGTAGCAGAATGGAGTCCCAACAAAGAGTTTCGGACTGCTCCATTGACAATGAATGACATCCGGCGTAATGCAAAGGGGTTGACGCATTTGGTGAAAATCCGGCTACAACCCTTGAGTGAGACAGTAGCGTCATCTCCATTCACTTTATAGGACAAGTTTTTTTTTACAGTGTCTTTCAGTTTCTATTGATTGGTGAGGTGTGGTATTAGGAATCTGTAAACTGTGTGAATCTGTAAATCTTTTCCACCCCCTCTTAGCAATGCTGGAAGATGTTAGCTTTAGGTTACAAGAAACTAGGATAGACTTGTCTATTTTCTATTTGGCCAAATTAGCCAGTGAACCTGGACATGGCCTTTTATGGCCTTTTATGGAAATAAGACGGAAATAAGGTTTCTGTGGTAAGCCGTACAGGAAGGGGACATTGAAGTGTAGGTTGGCTTGGCATGCACATATGTTGTGACCTGCAGGAGCACTATATAAGATATTGAGTGAAAGGATTCAAAAGCTCAACTCAAAGCTGTCTGTGTGTTTGTTTGTAAATTGTGAATAAATGTGTGTTCAATTATTCAAACTCAAAACTATATTATTTGAAGCATGGATATCTAATTAGATATAACACATGATGCCTCACAGCTTCTGGCACACTGTAATTTAGAGTGACAAGACCAAAATAAAGCTTTATGGTCAAAACCAAGTGCTATGTTCGGAGAGTTGTCAACAAGGCCTATAGTGAAAAGAATACCATCCCCACTGTGAAGCATTGTTGTGGCATACTGATGTTTTGAGGGCATGTGAGCTCTAAAGGCACGGGGAACCTTGTGAAAATTTATGGCAAGATGAATGCAGAATGTTATCGGACAATACTGGCAGACAATTTGCATTCTTCTGCACGAAAGCTGTGCATGGGACACTTGGACTTCCCAGCATGACAATGACCCTAAGCACAAGGCCAAGCAGACCGTCCAGTGGTTACAGCAGAAAAAGGTGAAGGTTCTGGAGGGGTCATCGCAGTCTCCTGACCTTCATATCATCGAGCCACTCTGGGAAGATCTCAAACATCCAGTTCATGTAAGACGACCAAAGACTTTGCATGACCTGGAGACATTTTGCCAATTTGAATGGGCAGCTTTACCACCTGCAAGAATTCAGGGCATCATTGAACATCTATCACAAATGACTGCATGCTGTCATTGATGCTAAAGGGGGGCATTATGCTGTATTGAGAACTGAGGGTATGCAGACTTTTGAACAGGGGTCAGTTCATTATTTTCTTTGTTGCCATGTTTTGTTTTATGATTGTGCCATTCTGTTATGACATATAGTTGAATAGGAATCCCATGAGAAATAAAAATAAATGTTTTTGCCTGCTCACTCATGTTTTCTTTAAAAATGGTACAGTACATCTATTAACAATTCTTCAGGGGTATGCAAACTTTTGAGCACAACTGTATGTTACCATATAATGTCCTCGGGCTGTTTTCTTGTACTGCAAAATGTGTGAATCTGGAATAAGAAGGACCTTCCTTTAAGGAGTGAATGGGAGCCAACTGGGTGCTAACTGAAGACTATACAGCGTAATTATATCTGAGCGACGTAACTTTGTTTTTTAAATGTAGCATTATGTCAAAAGTTAATTTTTTCCCCCTCAAACCATGGCTTTCTGCAAGGGACTGCTTAATGCTGAATTATAAAATGAATGTGAATTGTTTACCATGTACTTGGTGGGGTATTTCATGTTTTTCCATGTATTGATCAATGAAATAAACACTTCCTTTTTCCTAGAACACATCAGGCTTTACCCAGACTTGTCTCAGGTTAAACAGTGGTCTGTTGAGTTTTCACTATTCTTATCACCTTTGGTGGGCTTGTATTCAACTGGTCGGCCAGGTGTTTTTGAATGGGTTCCCAGTATGCTTTGAACATTCAATCTCAGTCCCCAGTATCACTGCTACAATAGACTGTGTGGCCGTTTCTAGAGTTCTAGGATCTACTTCCGGATTACCAGAAGACTTTAGTATCTCCTCCTTGTCCATTTTATGATGCTGCTGTTCCAGTTTGGCTGAAGCAGAGTATCTGAGCTTTAGGACTATACTTCAGGACTAACTGATGACTCCTGGCTCTCCATGTCCATCATCTAAATGTTTGTACTGCAGTTTCAGTTTTTCAGCTTGTGGCTATTGACCCTCCTCAGTATCTTCCCAGATCTGCTTTCTTGACCTCTGAATGTTCAGGTATGAAAGGCCAGCTGACATTTATCCTTAAAAAAAACTTACTGTGTTTGACCTTGTTGGTTACCTATTGTAAAACATCTTGAAGTACAACCTGGCCTTAATGACCATGTAGTCATAACCTCTATGTGACGAAGCCAGAAGAGGAATGGCCACTCATGATACTCAGGTTCACTCTAGGTTTCCTTCACACGATGGATTTCATGGCCACTGCTCTTCTACATCTCCGTCATGCTGTTTGGAGTTTTGGGCTGGTAATCTTTATAAGCATTTGGTGACACCCATCGATGTCAAATTCAGAGGCATAGCTTTAGGACAGGCAAGGCAGGTAAATGCCGGTGGCCCCCAACACTCTACGGAGCCCCGAGGGGTGACCAAATGGAATCCACAGCATTGACAGCAGCGACAAAAAATGTTCTGCCTAGGGCCCCTTCAGACTATAGAATCGCCTCTGGTAAAATGGTGTGTGAAACTGATGAATGAATGTTGACATGATTATGTGCACATCACAAGCCAAGTCCCAAGTTTGGGTGTACCATGTCCAAAGTAGGCCTGCAAGAGGCTGAGCGATTATACTGTACTTGTGGCTGGACCTTTACATTTCCAACTGGGCTGCCTAATAGTCACTCCTACCATAGAGCGAGCTGGGTCGGCCTCATTAACGTATGTAGGACAGGTGTTGCTAACCTCTCCCTTCCCCCCTGCAACTCTCCAGATGATGGATTATACACTAATGTTTAACAGGTAAAATCTTGTATACTTTGGTCTGCTCTGTGTTTCATACAGAATCTGCCCATGGGAGAGTAATTATACACAGGGAAGAACACCCCCCCCCCCCACCTCAAAAACCACAACATCTGACATGCAGGAAGACACAGAAAAATGACATGAAGGGGCCAGTGTTCCTCATGTGTGAGCCCATAGTTCCGGGAACACCTCGCCAGCATCTATCCAGGACCGGAGATGCTGAACTGGTCCTTGTGAGAATGTATGTAGCCTATATGTCTGCACCTGGATAACCCACATTAGATATTTTACATTACAAATTAAAAGAGAAAGCCTCTCTAAATGATTGCCCTGGTTAAAACCAGGTTAGAGGGTAAACAAAGTTCAGACAAGTGGTTAAACAATGTTAGTCCTCTTTTATTTTTCTCTTGAAGCAAACTTTGTACCTGGACTTTTGTCCATAAAAAGTAAACAAATAAAGCATTTCTTAAATTATTTTTTAACAAAGAAAATACACATGGATGCCTTCATTTGAGGACTCCATCCTTAGGTTTTCAGAGCTTAACGCCGACATGATATTGCCTGAAGGTTTGCCGTTCAGGCAAATGGACATGAGCTAGTTCTAAAAAACCAGCCCTTTACCATGTTACTTTTAAACAAAACCAAACATTATATCAGAAGCTAGATTCCAGCTGCAGCAGAGGACTAATGCTACTGAAAGGGAAAAATTTCAACTCCTCTCTTCTAACAGAAACGTCTCCAGACAATCACGTGGGGGGTCCTGATCTACAATGGCCAGTGAACGGGACTGCGTCAATGAAATGGCCTCTATACCATGAATGAGTGGGATCAGGACTCTATTATGTCCTTCGTAATGAAATAATTTCCCCTCTCAATTACATTCCGTCTATGGTCAGAGTATTAGTCCAATTTAGGGTCACTTCAGTTAACAGGTTTTCCCGGGTGAAGGATTCTAGACTTCGTGTTAATTCCAACCTAATTCCAGTAATCTATCAACCTGGGATTTTTGTCAGGGATTTTAAGAGTTTAGTACAACAATATTTGAAATTGATTTCCAAATCAAATCAACAGCATGAATGAAATTAAAAAAGTGAAACTAACCCATAACTCATTGTTAGAATCAGCAGCTATCAACAAATGACAGAGGAGCAAATGTCTACAGTTTATGAAAATTGTGAGGATGTAACGTCATTATGCAGGCTTAGCTCTGACAAATGGCTAGTGCGTCGGTTTGACAGCTTCTCGTAATATATAATAAAAGTTAAGCCTAAACATTTTGCATACCTGTCAATGAAAGAGGCAAATATAGCCCTACGAAAAACGTGTCAATGACAACAGACGAAGCCAAACGCAACAAACATCCTTGGCCATCAGTTGACTTTCAACATTTTTAACAATTGAAAAATCTAACAAGGGCAACACTATTTTTACCTTACAGGATTGAAAAGAAAACAAATTGCCACACATCAACACATTTGACTTGAATTTACTTGGTTCATTGCCCACTCTACCTGTTGACCGACATTTCAACAACAAGGATCAAGTCCGATTTTATCAAATCACAGAGACTGTAAGTTGGAGCTCAGAACTCCAACTGAAAAGCCTGCAAGAGATAAAAGTAAGCAACTTCCTGTGGCCTAAAGTCTCATCCTCCAAATGAGGACACTGACCAATGGGGCCTCACTTTGACATCTAACCTGCAGGGTACACAACATGAGGCCTTGGCTCGTAGTGTTTCCCTCCAAAACGCTCCTTCCTGAAGAGAGCCTAGAAGCAGTCGTCTCCTCCCCATTGAGAGAGATGGGGGGGGGGTGATGTGCCCTTTTCTTCCATACCATAAAGGCCGGTTATCCCCAGCCCCCCGCCTTGGAGCAGAAGAGGAAAAGGCTGAGGTAATGTTGGTGTCATGAAAGGGGTGAAAGGTCACAGTTGTCACACCTGTAGAATCGCCCTACTGGTGGGGGGTGCATAGTGCTGAGGTGTGACAAGACATTCACTCGACGTTGCTTTTCATTTTTCGAGGGGTGAGGGACGACAAACAAAACATCTACGGTGCTTTGTTCCCCTCCTCACACACACACGTGCACGCACACGTGCACACGGACAGCTTCTTGAGTTCAGGAGGGGATCGCACTGCCTCCGTAATGAATGTGGCGGAGGGGTTTTGTGGGGGTGCTGGTCTAGTTCGGCCGACACTGCACCTGCCCGTCTGAACTGTCCTCGTCGTCTGAGCCGTCGGGCCCGTGGCCACTGAGCCCCGTGATGCGGTAGCCCATGTTGAGCAGCATGACCTCCAGGGGGTCGGCGTTCATGCGGCGCTGGTTGGCGGCGGCAGCTCCCTCCATGTCCTCCACCACGCGGCCCCTCCCACTCTCACTCTCCGTCTGACGAGGTAGGGAAGAAACGGGTTAACATCTGCTGGGTATTAAAGGCATAGTATGTATTCCAGACTAACAGAAATTATCTACAAGGCTGAAGGAAAAATGCCATGTTCTATTTTTGTTTTTCGTTTTGGTCAGTATTAGTTTATTTTCCTTGTTTGTAAAAAGGAAAAAACAGACAAAGACTTAAGGTCAGTTTGTAAATTAAGTTGACCACCAATAAATATAATTTGAAGCTATCAATTAAGCTCAAGTTGACCTTAGCTGACCTGCCAATGTTGGTAGAGTTTAGAAAAGCAATAAATTACTTCATATATAGGATGGGACTCTGCTTTAAGTCTTTTACTCAGATTTTAGCAGAGAACTACAGTATAATTTGCTTCTTTATAACAGAAACACCAGTTAATAGAGGAAACAATCAAAAGGTATGTTTAGAACTCTACGGATTGTGGCTGAACATAGCAGAAGAAATGCTTATAATATACACATGCAACATGGTGCGTGTAACATTTTGCATGAATAAAACGAGATAAATTACAGGTAAAATCACACTGTGTTTTAACAAAAAAAACATGAGACCAATAATTGTCTAGCCTTCTGCTCCCCCTTTAGATCTGCAGAATAAACTAAACTACAACTAATTTAAAAGTAAAACACCAAGATGCCCCACAAACACATACGTAGGGTGGGTAAAACATACATTTTAATGCTGTGTGGATCATCTGTGTAGCGTTGCTGTGGTGAACTCTATATTTGAAGCCTACTGTTCAATACTGCGTAATATGACTGGGCAACCGGTTGACCATTTGAATAAAGAAAAAATTATACATTTGTTCCCACTATTTTAAATTTTTCTTGGACAATTTTTCCCCAATAACCCTGTCATGTTGGCGGCCCCGCCGCAATCCCCCCACGACAGATGCAGGAAATTCATCCTGGTTCATCCAAACACATGTCGCCGAGCCGGCCGATTCTTTCGCACTGCTCATTCAACACGGATGACTTTAGTCAGATCATGCACAGGATGATTACATTTGACAACTGTACTTCCATAATTGAATTTACAGGCACCTGATTTGCACACAAGGAGTCACTTTAGAGTTACGTGGCAAGGTAGATAATCTGATATATCCCAAATCCCGAGCAGCACAACACCAATTTGCGCCGCCTCATGCAGGAGGTCTGGGGAAAGTCATAGTCAGGCTCAAACCACTGACTATCATGACGTAGCATCTGCAATGCTGCGACTTAGCCCACTATGCCACGCAGACTCACAAGATTAACCATTTTAATGTTTTTTTTGGGTGGGGGGTTTGTTGCAGATACAGTGCTCTGGTCATTGTGATGCCTTTAAAACTATCCAACATTTTTGCAATATTTTAGTTGCAAATATTTGTGGTGTGTGCATGCGTGCTTTTCCACCAGCAAGCAATGAAATTAACATTAATCACACAAAGCTGATCAGGCTTTAATTTCACAATGACTCAATCTTCTCTATTATGGGTGTGTCACATTTCTGTTCTACACCAGCCTTATGATTTATACTTACATATGAATTCCATCTAACAAATAAGATTACTTTAAACTATGCTACAGCAATGACTAGCTGGAATGAAACCGTTTAAGCTTAACGTCAAGGAGAGGATTTAATCAGTGCCAACAAAATAATAAGTAATTTATTAATGATGAAACAATAAAAGGGCGCTGGCTGGCTTGTGTATGTATGTGGATCAGGAAGGCGGGTGTGTGTCAGACATTTGGCCTGCAGTACATTGAAGGTGCTTGCTGTGACTCGCAGCTTGTGGCAGCCAGTGTGGGAGCCGGACCGAACATCTAGAAAAGCCAACCTGTACCACGTCACCTGTCTAACAAACAATCAACAGACGTGCTATTTGTGGTTCACCAGATTCTGCGATTGTGTCCAGAGTAGAGATATTTAAACACCTTTACACCGCGTTCAAAATTATTATGCAAATTATATTTTACACTGATTTTCCTAAATAGTCGATGCAAATGACAGTCAGTATAACTTTCAAGTCATCAACCGTTAGGACATAAGTCAAATTTTATTGAATAAAACTACCCAATGAAAACAGTATTTTTCAACAAAAAGACCTCAAAATGCACTGTTCCAAATTATTAGGCACAACTGAGTTTCAAAACATTTTATAGGTTGTAAAGAACTGAAAATGGTCATTTGTTGAATTTGTAGCATTAGGAGGTAATTTTTACTGAAATCAAAAGATATTTCAATAAAACACAACTTAATAGGGCAAGTCACATGCTAACATAGGACACCTTTGATATCACCTTCACAATTGTTGCATCCATTGAACTTATGGAGAATTTCTGCTTGAATTTCTTTGCAAGATGTCAAAATAGCCTCGCAGAGCTGCTGTTTTGATGCAAACTGCCTCCCACCCTCATATCTTCTGCTTGAGGATGCTCCAAAGGTTCTCAATAGGGTTGAGGTCAGGGGAGGATGAGGGCCACACCATGAGATTCTCTTCTTTTATGCCAATGCATAGCAGCCAATGACACAGAGGTATTCTTTGCAGCATGAAATGGTGCATTGTCATGCATGAAGATAATTTTGCTACGGAAGGCATGGTTTTTGTACCATGGAAGAAAGTGTTCAGTCAGAAACTCTATATACTTTGCAGAGGTCATTTTCACAACTTCAGGGATCCTAAAGGGGCCTACCAACACTCTCCCCATGATTCCGGCCCAAAACATGACTCTGCCAGCTCCTTGCTGTATTAGCACCTTTATTTGGACATGGTGGCCATCCACCAACCATCCACTACTCCATCCATCTGAACCATCCAGGGTTGCATGCCACTCATCAGTAAACAGGACTGTTTGAAAATTAGTCTTCATGTATTTCTGGGGACACTGCAACCATTTCTGAGCATTGGTTAGGGGTGGCCGAATAGTAGGTTTATGTAAAACTGCAAGCCTCTGGAGGATCCTACACCTTGAGGTTTGCGGGACTCCAGAGGCACCAGCAACTTCAAATAGCTGTTTGCTGCTTTGTAATAGCATTTTAGCAGCTGCTCTTTTAATCCAATGAATTTGTCTGGTAGTAACCTTCCTCATTATGCATTTATCCGCACAAACCCATTAGTGCTATGAATTAGCCACAAATCTCTTCACAGTAGGATGATAACGCTTAAGTTTTCGTGAAATATCTAATGTTTTCATACCTAGTCCAATGCATTGCACTATTTGATGCTCTTCCGCACCAGAGAGAGATGTGGCCTGCTTAATAATGTGGAACATCCTTCGTAGTAGTTTTCCTTTATTTGGGTCCACCTGGCAAACTAACTATCACAGGTGTCAGAGATTGATTTCAGTGACCCAAAGAGCCTGGAGACCATTCATGGGTTTGATTGAAAAACAAAAAATGTAATGTTTATGACACAATTTGCATAATAATTTGGAACGCAGTGTATTTATCTACATAATTTCACAAGATACTGCTGGAAACTGATGTGGAAACAATTTTGCATTTCACACTTGCCAGTGGATCATTTAAAAACCATCATGTGTGGTTTGATGGTACACTGATTGGTTATATTCAACGATCAGCCATAACATTATCACTAATATTGTGTAGGTCCCCCTTTTGCCACCAAAACAGCAGCCCCATACGCACTGACACCTTTCCAGATGCACTGTGTTCTGACACCTTTCTATCAGAACCAACATTAACCTTTTCAGCAATTTGATCTACAATTAACTTGTCTGTTGGATTGTCAAGCTATCACAAATTGGCCCTTGTCAAAGTCACTTAAATCCTTACGATTGCCTATTTTTCCTGCTTCTAACACATCAGCTTTGAGGACAAAGTGAAGAAGTAGGAAAATTGGTCAAGCGTAAGGTTTTGAGCAACTTTGGGCCAAGGGCCAAATTGTAAAGGCTAGACGACTTGGTCAGAGCATCTCCAAAACTGCAGCTCTTGTGGGGTGTTCCCGGTCTGCAGTAGTCAGTACCTATTAAAAGGAATGTGAAAACAATGAACCGGCAACAGGGTCATGGGTGGCCAAAGCTTATTGATGCACGTGGGGAGCAAAGGCTGGCCCATGAGGTCTGATCCAACAGATGAGCTACTGTAGCTCAAATTGCTGAAAAAGTTCATGCTGGTTTTGATAGAAAGGTGTCAGAAAACATTGCATTGCAGTTTGTTGCGTATGGGGCAGCTTTTATGGCGCATAAAAAGGAGGACCGACAGAACATAATATTAGGCAAGTGATCATAATGTTATGGCTGATTTGGTTTACACACCAAAGCAGACCTTTAAAAGGCATAACCTCCTAGCATCATCCTTGGTAAAAATGTTTCCTGTGTTTTCATCCTGTGCTGCTGTATTTACCATGTAGTCTACCATTCCTTAAAGCAGTAGTACTTTACTTATGTAGTCTACCATTCCTTAAAGAAGTAGCACTTTACTCATATAGTCTACATTCCTTAAAGCAGTAGCACTTTACTCATATAGTCTACATTCCTTAAAGCAGTAGCACCTTACTCATGTAGTCTACCATTCCTTAAAGCAGTAGTACTTTACTCATGTAGTCTACCATTCCTTAAAGCAGTAGCACTTTACTCATATAGTCTACATTCCTTAAAGCAGTAGCACTTTACTCATATAGTCTACATTCCTTAAAGCAGTAGCACTTTACTCATGTAGTCTACATTCCTTAAAGCAGTAGCACTTTACTCATGTAGTCTACCATTCCTTAAAGCAGTAGTACTTTACTCATGTAGTCTACATTCCTAAAAGCAGTAGTACTTTGGTCATGTAGTCTACCATTCCTTAAAGCAGTAGTACTTTACTCATATAGTCTACCATTCCTTAAAGAAGTAGTACTTTACTCATATAGTCTACATTCCTTAAAGCAGTAGCACTTTACTCATGTAGTCTACCATTCCTTAAAGCAGTAGTACTTTACTCATATAGTCTACATTCCTTAAAGCAGTAGCACTTTACTCATGTAGTCTACCATTCCTTAAAGCAGTAGTATTTTACTCATATAGTCTACATTTCTTTAAAGCAGTAGCACTTTACTCATGTAGTCTACCATTCCTTAAAGCAGTAGTACTTTACTCATGTAGTCTACATTCCTAAAAGCAGTAGTACTTTACTCATGTAGTCTACCATTCCTTAAAGCAGTAGTACTTTACTCATGTAGTCTACCATTCCTTAAAGCAGTAGCACTTTACTCATGTATTCTACATTCCTTAAACCAGTAGTACTTTACTCATGTATTCTACATTCCTTAAAGCAGTAGTACTTTACCCATGTAGTCTACATTCCTTAAAGCAGTTCTTTACTCATGTAGTCTACCATTCCTTAAAGCAGTTCTTTACCCATGGGGGATATTCAGTAATTGAAAGAAGTTGTTAATGACCTCTGGCCTGGGGTTCCAGAGTCGCACCACAGGGTCGATGCCGCTGGTAGCCAAAAAGCAGTAGCTGGGGTGGGGTTGCAGACAGTTGACTATGGACTCGTCTCCCTGGAGGATCCGAACCAGGTTAGCAGTCTCCTTTTCCCAGATGAAGAAGGAGCCATCATCAGAGCCACTCACAATGTACTGGCCTTTACTGGGGGGGGGGGGCAGGGAAGGAGCAGTAGAAAGTGATGTCATACCCATTCTATACATCTCATATACGGATTGGGATCAAGAATTTCTGGTTTGACTTTGCAAAAGATCAAGATATCTGTGCATGTTTGATATTTTTTTAAAGATAGCAGCTGTATTATTGCAAAATTACTTTTATGCAATTTGCAGGTACTGAATATCCGTTACAACAGATAGAAGTCGGTAGCCTTAATAATATTTCCACTAATGTTTTTTGAGTAAAAATGTGTGCACGAGATAACACATGATCAGAATGTGGCATAGATCCTTTAGCTTTGAGTCGAGCTGGGGTGACAAAACCTCATATAGTGTGTTTAGCTAATATGGATAACATATCAGTTGTTTTTAGCTAATATGGATAACATATCAGTTGTTTTTAGCTAATATGGATAACATATCATTTGTTTTTAGCTAATATGGATAACATATCATTTGTTTTTAGCTAATATGGATAACATATCATTTGTTTTTAGCTAATATGGATAACATATCAGTTGTTTTTAGCTAATATGGATAACATATCAGTTGTTTTTAGCTAATATGGATAACATATCAGTTGTTTTTAGCTAATATGGATAACATATCAGTTGTTTTTAGCTAATATGGATAACATATCAGTTGTTTTTAGCTAATATGGATAACATATCAGTTGTTTTTAGCTA
>JACXGM010024434.1:0-15739 GCA_016801145.1 Umbra pygmaea
GTGTGTCTATATGTGGGTGGGACTGTCTGTGGGCGTGTCTATCTGTAAGTGGGATTATATGTGGGTGGGACTGTCTGTGGGTGTGTCTATATGTGGGTGGGAATACATGTGGGCGTGTCTATCTGTGGGTGGGAATGTCTGTGGGCGTGTCTATCTGTTGGTGGGTATGTCTGTGGGCGTGACTATCTGTGGGTTGTACTGTATGTGGACGTGTCTATCTGTGGGTGGGTTTGTGTTTTGGTGTGTACCATGTGTGTGTGAAGTGTGTGTGTGCGTTTTTGTGTGTTTCTCATGTCTAATTTGGCCTGAAAAGGTCGATGACTCCAGGGAACAGGCTGTCCCTCTGGTGTCGACAGAACCTGCTGTCACTGTTGATCTACTTCCAGAACATACTACTCATCTTTGATAACACTGGGCTTTTTCATTCACTCAGTCTACTTTTGAAACTCCTGTCAGAAAAACAAGCTCACAAACATAAATAGGTCGCAGAATTTATGGATGTTTCATAGAGGCCCCCACTTTAGAATAAAAGTTTAAAAGACTTTAAAAACGAATTATCATTCTGGTGTTTGTTTTAAAAATACATCTGAATATGGATTCTACTAAAACGTTATAAAGACTTGCTGCTAATATTGCAAAGGGAATATTCAGCTTTTATGAATCAATGCTATGAGTTCTGACCTAAATAACAGTTAGGTTTTAATATACAGTATGTGTAGAGTAAACGGATACCATTTATAATTATCTGATACTTAGTAATACAGTGCCTTGCGAAAGTATTCGGCCCCCTTGAACTTTTCAACCTTTTGCCACATTTCAGGCTTCAAACATAAAGATATGAAACTGTATTTTTTGTGAAGAATCAACAACAAGTGGGTCACAATCATGAAGTGGATTTTTTTTTGGGATATTTCAAACTTTTTTAACAAATAAAAAACGGAAAAATTGGGCGCTACCTTTTGCTGCGATTACAGCTGTAAGTCGCTTGGGGTATGTCTCTAGCTTGTTGCCAAAAAGTTCGATTTTGGTTTCATCTGACCAGAGCACCTTCTTCCACATGTTTGGTGTGTCTCCCAGGTGGCTTGTGGCAAACTTTAAACAACACTTTTTATGGATATCTTTCAGAAATGGCTTTCTTCTTGCCACTCTTTCATAAAGGCCAGATTTGTGCAGGATACGACTGATTGTTGTCCTATGGACAGACTCGCCCACCTCAGCTGTAGATCTCTGCAGTTCATCCAGAGTGATCATGGGCCTCTTGGCTTCATCTCTAATCAGTCTTCTCCTTGTATGAGCTGAAAGTTTAGAGGGACGGCCGAGTCTTGGTAGATTTGCAGTGGTCTGATACCCCTTCCATTTCAATATTATCGCTTGCACAGTGCTCCATGGGATGTTTAAAGCTTGGGAAATCTTTCTGTTTCCAAATCCGTCTTTGAACTTCTCCACAACAGTATCTCGGACCTGCCTGGTGTGTTCCTTGTTCTTCATGATGCTCTCTGTACTTTCAACGGACCTCTGAGACTATCACAGAGCAGGTGCATTTATATGGAGACTTGATTACACACAGGTGGATTCTATTTATCATCATTAGTCATTTAGGTCAACATTGGATCATTCAGAGATCCTCACTGAACTTTTGGAGAGAGTTTGCTACACTGAAAGTAAAGGGGCTGAATAATTTTGCTCGCCCAATTTGTCAGTTTTTTATTTGTTAAAAAAGTTTGAAATATCCAATAAATTTCGTTGCACTTCATGATTGTGTCCCACTTGTTGTTGCTTCTTCACAAAAATGTTTTATATCTTTATGTTTGAAGCCTGAAATGTGGCAAAAGGTCGAAATGTTCAAGGGGGCCGAATACCTTCGCAAGGCACTGTATAGGCATATACAGTTAAGTTACAGTTAATATTAACAATTGGCATTCAAGGTTTCATTACTGTTCTTCAAGCAGCAGGCTCAAGCTGTCAACACAAACTCAGAAATTACTTTGAAAAATAATAAGGTAATAGCTGAGAGCTAAGAGCTGTTCTTAGGATTGATAAATTACAGAGTTACTGAACACAGCTCTTAGCTGCGGTATAATGAATAAAGATGTAGGTGGATCACAGACTTGCTGTCCAACAGGATGCAGCACGTGAGGCTGGGGAAACACTTCTCTGAACCCCTGACCGTCAGCACCAGTTCCCCCCAAGGCTGTGTCCTATCACCCCTACTCTTCTCCCTGTACACCATCAGCTGCACATCCAGTCACAACTCGTCAAGCTCCTAAAGTTTGCAGATGACACCACGCACACTGGATTCATTTCAATTGGAGATGAGTCTGCCTACAGGTTGAAGATTGACCATACGGTGTCCTGGTGCAGCCACAACAACCTGGAGCTCAATGACCTAAAGACAGTGGAGATGGTAGTGGACTTCAGGAGAATCCCAGCTGCCCTTCCCCACACTGTCCTGTGTAGCTCCCCAGTCAACTCTGTGGAGTCGTCTTGCTCACTGGGTGCCAACATTGTCAACCTGCCAAGGACCATGATGGTGCACTTCTACACTGCCTTCATAGAGTCCATCCTGACCTCCTCCATCACCGCCCGTTACCCTGCAGCCTCCGCCAAAGACAAGGGCAGGCTGCAGCGCATCATTCACTCTGCTGAAAGGGTAATTGGCCGCAATCTGCCTCCGCTACAAGACCTGCACGCCTCCAGACCTAGGAGGAGAGCAACAAAGATTGTGGCCAAATCCACCCACCCCAGACATGAACTATTCAGAACTCTTCCCTGAGGGCAGAAGGTTGAGGTCTATCAAAACCAAGACCTCCCGCCACAAGAACTGTTTCTTTCATTCAGCAGTAGGCCTAATGAACACGCCCCAGAACCCAAACTGACTCCCCCCCACACACACACAGCAGATAACTGGTAAGATGCCATAGATGCACAGTTCATATTCCACTCATATCCTACAGTATAAAGCATGCATCACACAATTCATATAATGTAGAAAAATATAAACTGTACCAGTTCATACACTGTATATATATATATATATTTATATACACACATGTTCCATACTATAGATGTCCTGCATTTCCTGCAACCTAAAAGCTTAAAAGCTTAAAGATGTTTACATTATACTGCTGCTTACGGTACATTATACTGTACATTGCAGTATATTATATACAGTACATTACACTGTTCATATACTGTAGATACTTACATATATAGCCTATATACATATACCTGTCCACATACTGTAGCCATACTCTCCCTCAGCTCATGTCCTGCACCTTATAGGTTAAAATGTTTACATTCTTTGAGTTATGTACAAATAAGACATGCAACAATAAACCAGAAGGAAATATTTTTTGGGTAAAACCTACTTGGCAATAAATGTCTTTCTGATTCTGATATTGGCAAAATATCACAAAAAGATCACTTTTATTGATTGATTTTCAAAAAGTAGAGCAGTAAAAATAATGCCATGTCATATGGTCTCATATAACATGGCTATCAGAGAATCAGCATTTAGGATTTAAACCACAGGGTTTTTAAAAACAGCATAACAGTACTGTAATCGAGCATGAAAAAGTCTGTTGAGCATGAAAGTGTTTTGCCAATATATTTTTCTATTAATCTAATTTTTGTGTCTATCAATCTCTATCAATGTTTTGTATTATATTTAAAGTTTGATGTTGTTGACGGGACCAAGGAAGCTTAGCAGCTGCATGAGGGACAGCTCATGGGTATCCTAAAAAAGAACAATATATTGTCAAAGCTTCGGCACAAAATGGATGCATACCACATGAAACTACAGTCTGAGTAGGAAAAACAACAGGCAATTCTGTAAAAGAGACACAGGTCTCAGTTTGTCTTTCCTGTAGAAAGTGTATAAAAAATGTATATATTTACAAGAAACCTCAACTCTGGTGAGCAGCAGAAATACTCCCTCCGTCTTTGCATTGTTTAATTCTCCCCCGGTCTCTTTCCTTGTTATCTACATGACAGCCCAAAGGGTACAATCTGTAACTAGAAGATTCCCTCAGTTCTACCTGGAATTAAAATACAAAACATTACTGTCGATTCCACCCTCTTACGCATTCCATATCCCCTCTGTCTGCCTCTATTTTCTCCTGCCCACACTGTACTGTACGTGAGCCACACCCAGCCTCCAGCCAGACAGCCAGGCTGCCCTGGGTTTGTGGTGAGGATTCTTGACTATATATGGAGAAGTAATGTTAGGGTTGAGCCCTCACCACCTTGTACAGGCTCCGCGACCAAGGCCTCAATATCAACCACGAGTCTAAAACAGGATGTAGAACCCTAATATCTTTAATAAACATTCCCCATATAATGATCGCAACAGAAACAATATAACAAAATTCAATGAGTTTCTAATTGAGTCTAATATGTTTATGATATTTTTCATTTGTAAACATATATTTGTATTTTTATCATATACTGGAAAGTATTCACAATGCTTCACATTTTCCAAATGTTATTATGTTACACCCTTATTCCGAAATTGATTAAACTAATGTGAAAGAAATATGAAAGGAATATTAGCACATTTATTTTAAAAAAATGAAAATAGCACATGCACCTAAGTATTCACAGCCTCTGCTCAATAGTTTGTTGAAGCACCTTTGGCAGCAATTCCAGCTTCAAGTCGTTTTGAGTATGATGCTACATGCTTGGCCCACCTATTTTTGGGTAGTTTATCTCCTTCTTTGCAGGACCTCTCAAGCTCCATCAGGTTATATGGGGAGTGTCGGTGCACCTCCATTTTCAGAGATGTTCAGTTGGGTTCAAGGCTCTGGCCACTCAAATACATTCACAGCGTTTGTCCTGTAGCCACTCCTTTGTTATCTTGGCTGTGTGCTTAGGGTCATTGTCCTGAAGATGAACCTTCACCCCGTTAAGAGGTCCAGACTGCTCTGGAGCAGGTTTTCAGTAAGGATGTCTCTGTACATTGCTGCTTTCATCTTTCCCTTGATTCTGACTAGTCTCCCAGTACCTGCCGCTGAAAAACATGCCTACAGTATGATGCTGCCACCACCATGCTTCACTGTAGGGATGGTATTGGCCAGGAGATGAGCGGTGCCTGGTATCATCCAGACATGATGCTTGGCCACTCTACCATACAGGCCTGATTCATGGAGTGCTGCAGAGATGGTTGTTCTTCTGGAAGGTTCTCCTCTCTCCAATGGCCGAGCATCCAGCTCTAGGAAGAGTCCTGGTGGTTTCAAAATTCTTCCATTTACGGATGCTGGAGGCCACTGTGCTCATTGGGGCCTTCAATGCTGCAGATGCTTCCCCAGGTCTGTGCCTTGATACAATCCTGTTTCGGAGGTCTACAGACATTTCCTTGGACTTCATGGCTTGGTTTGTGCTCTGTTAACTGTGGGACCTTACATAGACAGGTGTGTGCCTTTCCAAATCATGTCCAATCAGGTAGACTCCAATCAGGTTGTGGAAACATCTCAAGGATGATCAGTGGAAACAGAATACAACTGAGCTAAATTCTGAGTGTTATGGCAAAGTATGTGAATAGTACATGCTTATTTCATTTTTTTTTTTTAATAAATTTGCTAAGATTCTTTCATATTGTCATTATGGGGTATTGCTTGTATAATTTTGAGGGAAATAATACATTTGATCCATCTTGGAAAAAGGGTGTAACATAACAAAATGTGTAAAATGTAATACTTTCCGGATGCACTGTAACATTTAATTCATATTAAATATTTTACTCATAAAATTCCGCTGTGTTTTATTCATATTAATTAAAGTATCTATAGCCTAGGGAAAAATTTAAAATTAAAACCTTTAAAATGTTATATGTCTAACCATTTTCACAGTTAGCACCACTTTTCATATACTGTATATAAAAAAAAACTTTTAAGTGAAAAGTTGTGGTAAAGGGGGAATTACTCATAAATATTAATGTTGTCAGTGAGTAAAAGGGTTTGAGCACTTCTAAATTTCACTTAATTTCCCATAATGCTGCTGAAGTTCAATGTTGGCAATGGTATGTTTTCAGATGGTATGAGTCTAACTACAAACTCAAATAAAATTTGGCAAATTTGGCAAATTACCCTTCTTTTTTAAATCACAGATAATAAAATTCCCACCTTTCATCCATTAATTGCATGGCCCTCATCTCCGTCTAACCTACTCTGGTGTAGCTATTTATACAGAAATACAATGTGAGAAAAAAAACATATTTTTATGTATTCATAAAATGTATTTATGCATTCAAAATAAATAGTTTGTTTGCGGCCAAATCTGTGCTTTCACCATAAACGTATGTTCTACCAAACAGCTGTCCATTGATAAGAATAGACCTCACATTGCATCTACACATCACCAATTTCAACAGTTAGAGGCCAAAAAGTGTTATATTTGCTCCTAAAAAAACGAAATACATAATTTTTGCTTCAAACTGTCAAAATAAGGGAAAATATATATTTTTTCAGAGCAAATTAAACATATGGTTCACTCAAAAAAAATAAGGGTTTTACTAAAAGTTACTCTTTAAACCTGAATCAAAAGAGGGAATCGATGATTCAACAGTGGGCAAGTTTTCAGCATTATCGAGCTAATCGCTAGATCAACCAGGTCAGCATATGTATTCAACGCTTTAAATCAGTTTACAATGATGAATAGGCTCATTTAGGACTGCAGCTGCTGTCTCTACTGTCCCTCCTGTGTTTTTGTTTGGCCCCTTATTTGGGTTTGTTGATGTTGGGGCTATTGGGGACATGTAATCGCAAAATAGGGTCTCTTCAGCTTTTCATGACAGAGAACCTTTCAGTTTTGGGACCAGTTAGGACTGTCCTTGGCTGCTGGCGGAACCTTTTGTTGACAAGTTGAACCATTTGAGCTTCTGTGTTACTGTGTAGAACCCAGTCTCTAAATGGATCACGATTTGCTTCTACCTGGAACCAAAATGTTATTTGTCTGTAACGAAAAGGTGTTCCCCTAAATGAAAACCAAATAAATATTTAATTGTTGAATTGTTGGGGTGTAGTAGGCTATGTTATGGTGGAGTCTGTTGAGGTGGGGTATGGTATGTGAGGTTCAAAGGGTTGTGCACTTTGGGGTGGGGTAGGGTTTGTTAGTGTGTAGTAGGGTTTGTTAGGGTGTAGTAGGGTTTGTTAGGGTGTAGTAGGGAATGTTATTTTAGTGCACTTTGGGGTGGGGTAAGGTTTTGTTAGGGTGTAGTTGGGTAGAGTATGTTAGAGTAGTGTATATTGGGGTGGGGTAGGGTTGGTTAGGATGTAATAGGGTATGTTAAGGTGTAGTTAGGTTTGTTAGGGTGTATTAGGGTTTGTTAGGGTGTAGTAGGGTATGTTACGGTGTAGTAGGGAATGTTAGTGTCATGCACTTTGGGGTGGGGTAGGGTTTGTTAGTGTGTAGTTGGGTACAGTATGTCAGAGTAGTGTATATTGGGGTGGGGTTGGTTAGGATGTAATAGGGTATGTTAGGGTTGTGTATGTTGAGTGGGGTAGGGTATGTTAGGGTGTAGTAGGGTTTGTTAGGGTTTGTTAGGGTGTAGTAGGGTTTGTTAGGGTGTAGTAGGTTATGTTAGGGTGTAGTAGGGTTTGTTACAGTGTAGTAGGGTATGTTAGGGTGTAGTAGGGTTTGTTAGGGTGTATTAAAGCATGTTAGGGTGTAGTAGGGTATGTTAGGGAGTAGTATGGTTTGTTGTGTAGTGGGTATGTATGAGTAGTGTATGTTGGGGTGGGGTAAGGTATGTTAGGGTGCGGTAGGGAATGTCAGGGTGGGTGGTGTGGGGTATGATACGGTATGTTAGGGTGGGGTAGCGTAGAGAGACATAATGCATTTGGTTTAAAAGTGGTCAGAGAGATACTTCCAGTATTTCACATAAGCGAAGTCAACAAGCATGATTGCCACAGACGAGGCCCTCGTTATGGATAAACAAACAGCCAAATGAGCCAAAGCAGAACTGCAAATGACACAGTGATTATAACAAGCTGCCCTCTGATAGCATGCGATAGGAACCAACAGCTTGTGGGTTTGGAACCTGTAGGCGTTTCCAAGTTTCAGCCTCAAGCAGGAAAACAGAAAAGCCAAATATTTGTGAAGAAGAAAATAGTGCAAAGTGGGCTTGTAATGACAATGACTCAACCAATACTGGAGTCTCCCATCCGTCTAGTCGGTTGTCATTGTGTTCCTGCTGTTTATATTCTGTTCTAAAGGATGCAGCCGACTCCCAGAATCTGACTGATACGCTTCCTCCAAAGAGGCTAGCTGATACGCAGTCACATGCTCCGGACTCACTGAACCACATATGTTTGATGCACAACTGAATGAGAGGCAGTTAATAATCGGCCATCACCATTGCATTCAGGTATCCTTACCTATTGGCCCACAGGCTTGTTTCCATTGGCTGATGAGTGGTGTTAGTAGCTTTATTAACAAAGAGCAGGGATTTACCTAAAATAGGTTTTTAATAATAGGTAAAAACAAAGGCTACAGCTTATATTTCAACATATTAACATCCTAAGAACGCTATTGGTTAAATAAATGTATATTGGAACACTCTTTGGAATAGAAGAAGATGCTTCCAGAACGCAGACACAAATATTAAGGCTGTTCTCATGGCGATAAGTACAAAATCATACAAAATTGTCAAAAAAAACACACTGTTTCTGGAGGCAAAACATAAATATTCAGTTTACCTTATCCTTACCCTAACCTTAACCTCACTAACCTACAGTAGCAAATTATCACTGAACTAAACGTTCCCCAAGTACTTTGAATTGTAATCGATTGGTCTATTCTTGGAAGTGTTCCGGTAGAACGGATATTCAATACTTAAAAAACTCACATTTTGATTGGCCATATCAAGTCTGCCTACTTAATGCAGCAAAATGTCCATTACATACGGTTACCCACGTCTTGCCATGTGAATGGGTTGGAATATTTGGGGCGTCAGATGGCTCAGGGGTTATGGAGTCAGACTTTCAGTTTGAAGGTTGTCAGTTAAATTCCCAACTGTGCCAAATATTGTTGGGTCCTTGTTCAAGGCACTTACCCTAAGTTGCTTCAAGAAGAATGTCCCTTTACTTAGTGTAAGTAGCCAGAGCATCTCTAAAATCAATAGAATGTAAATGGCTGGTCCTACCAGCCACAACGTTTTGCAGCATGGCCTTTTATTCAGTTTAGCTTTATTTTTACCAGGCAAGTTGACTGAGAACATTTTCAAATTTTCACCAATGGCCTGGTGGAGAGAACAGATTGGAGGGAGGGGAATGAATGAGCCAATTGAAATCTGGGGATAATTAGGTTGCCATGATGGTATGAGGTTAACAGCCCTACTCTTACGAATACTGCCATGGGATCTGTAGTGATGACAGAGAGTCAGGACACCCATTTAACGTCCCATCCAAAATACGGCATCCAACGCAGGGCAGATGTCCCCTTCACTGCCCTGGGGCATTGGAAATGCACTTTGACCAGAGGAAAGAGTGCTCCCTGCTGGCCCTCCCATACCACTTCAAGCAGCATTCATGCACATTGTGTGAAATAAGGTTTCTTAGAAACGTGTTATGAATACTAGCACTCCAATGAAGTCTTGTGAAACCAAATCTTGCCCAAGGATTACCGATTGCGGTACGGCCAAGTGCTGTTCTCAGGCACAGCGCATTGTGAAATGCCGAGGAACAGCACTCAACCCTGGTATAGATCAGCAAAACACCACAAACCCCTGAGGTGCATTATTGTAACTATAAACCAATGCAATTTAAAAGTGATGTGAAGTCATACCCATGGTATATGGCCTCAAATGCCAGTGCTTTTAGCCAAACAGGATTCAGAATATAACCCACCTGAAATACTGTAATTTCATAGATTTTGATCACAAACCAAAGGAGCAGCCTGGTGGAAGATGAAGTGAGCTATCATCGCATCCCCCCCCCGCCCAATATATTATTGTGTGAAACAGAAAAAAAAGGATTCCTCACAAGTTTGCCCAGTCAAGAAATAATTATTAAGAAAGAAACAGTATTAAAAGAGGGATTTTCATGTATGCACTCAAGTGAAACAGATCTATGGCTCCCGTAACTGAAGTTCTACAAATCAACATGCATTAACATATGTTTATGTTTAATTAAGTAATGAAGCATTTTGTAGGTCCACATTTTCAACACCTTAGTTCAACTCCTTAGTCAGAAAGTTTAAGGAATGTGTACATTTTGTTATTGGAATTGTAAGAGCACCTTTAACCTAACCACCTAACTACCACCTAACTACCGCCTAACTACCACCTAACTACCACCTAACTACCACCTAACTACCACCTAACTACCACCTAAATACAGCCTAACTACCACCTAAATACAGCCTAACTACCACCCAACTACCACCTAACTACCACCTAAATACCACCTAACTACCACCTAAATACCACCTAAATACAGCCTAACTACCACCTAACTACCACCTAACTACCACCTAAATACAGACTAACTACCACCTAAATACAGCCTAACTACCACCTAACTACCACCTATCTACCACCTATCTACCACCTAACTACCACCAATCTACCACCTAACTACCACCTAACTACCACCTAACTACCACCTAACTACCACCTTATCCTCCACAAACTCTTCTCTAACTTAAAACTCACTGTTCTCACCACCTCCTCTACCTCACACTTGTGTTGCCATCCTCTCACCCATCGCTTCTTACCTTCTCCCCCCTTACTCTTCTTGTGTAAGCTCCAAAAATACTCCCCCACACCTCAGTAATGCTATTTAACTGGCGACGGAGGCTGGCAGTTTGCGTGTTCTAGTGACTTCCAGGGTCGGCCGGTCTCTCATGGCCTTCATTCCACTTGGGCAGTTAATTGCTCATCAATGTGGTCGTCGAGGTATGAAGGCGTCCAAGTCGGTGACTGAGCCTTGGCTGGGACTGCCTGGTAAATACTCACTCACTAATTGAAAGGTATCGCTTGGTGTCTGCATGAACAGGCACTCAACAACTGGAAACATGACGTCTCTTAGCCTCAGTCTCCCTGACTGCATGCAATTGACTATGTCAACCAAAAAAGCAGCAAGCTGGAGAAAAGCTTGATGCCAAATGGCACCCTAAAACCTATAGGGCACTACATTTAACCAGGACTAGGTATAAAATGAATGTACTTCCCAGGAGAATCAGTGCCATTTAAGTCACGACCTTATGAAAAACGGTCTGCCTAGTATTTCTTTATTTAATTTAATCTTTATTTAACCATGAAAGGCTCCTAAGCATTCATGGCAGTAGTTAAATCAGACTAAAATAACCAAAGTGAGATTTACAGTATTTAATCAGTGAAGACTTATTTAATCAAACTCATGCATATAATCTTAGTCAGATTTAAATGTGAGATTTGTAGAATCAGAGGAAATGCAAAAAGGTTTTCATAGGACGCTGCGGCACTCCAGCCATCAAAGATATGGGTTAAGACCTTAATGATTAACAAAATGCTTTGTTACACCTTCCATTTGGGGCTGGACGTATTTATTCTACAATGTATAGTAGGGATGCAATGGTATGTTCAAGAACCGTTCGGTATGCCCTCTACGGTTCAATACGCACTTGTGAAATGCGGAATTGCGGTATGCTTGTCATTTTCTGATAATTTCCATATTATGTACATGCGTAACAACCAATGGATGATTTGCCATAATATCTCAGTAGTAAAAATCCCTACAGGTGCCCCGCGAAGTGAGGGGAAACTAAAAACAAAGCTCCAACATGACAATGACGAGTGCTAGCGAGACAGAGGCGAACAAATTTGAAGAGGCAATGGTGTCTTTCAAATCCGCTGTGTGGAAACATTTTGGATTCATTCAAGGATTATAAGACCATCAAAAAACTAAGTACAGTCTGCAAGCATTGCTTTGCCACTGCCGACTACTCAAGTGTAAACGCTTCTAACATGTAATTTACATTGCCATCAACAGACGGTATGCTATCCCTTAAATGTGGAGATGGAAAAATTAGAGTTAGCAAAAACAACAATCTCTCGGTGCGGTTTTCCAAAATCAATTTGCGACAAATTCTGAAAACATAAATAAATAATGAAAGTATTGGGATTTTTCAGAGCCTGATTTTCAGCATTATTCAATAGGTACTTACTTGTGATTAGTGATGGGAATTACAGCTATTTGAAAGGAGCCATATTTTAAGGCTCCATTCTTTTCAAAGAGCCATTCAAAAGAGCCATTCAAAAGAATGACCCATCTTTCTTTTTGGGGGGTCAGCTGCGGTGGGAACCTGTTTTATCTGCAAAATAATCGCTAGGATAAGGATATTGTACAATTTTTAGCAGATTTAAACAGACATCCATCCAATATAATTAAATTTTGCATGTGAAGACTAGTTTTCATAGCACTAAATTACTTGTGTTGACAAACCTAATGTCAATGATTTCCATTGTAAATGGTACACAAGGTGACTCAGCTTTGTCACCCTCTGTATGAAATGTAATAAAGTTGCATTGAATTCATGCTATGTAGATTATTCTCACAGTAAAAAAGATTGAACTGTTTTACAAAAACGATTATAGGACAAATCAGATAACTTAACAATTAGGCCTATTTGAAAATTTCTAACGACAACTCTCCTTTGTCGTTGCTTTCATTGGTAGAGTGCACCAAAAGGCTGCTTCGACTTTGGCATATTGTAATTTTCAAAAATAATCGGAGAAACACGTCTTTGTACTGTAGTGCTTTTCTCATTGACTGACCTTTACAGAATGTTCACTATCACTACTCACTTGACATCATGAAGTCCAGTGGATCAGTCAGGCATTGCAATTTAGGAAGAACGATAAAAAGAACGGCTCTCACCAAGTACGACTCGGTTCCCTTCGTTCATACTAAAAAGCCGTTCAAAAGAACCAGATCGTTCGCGACGTCACATCACTACTTGGGATTTTGTTACCTAATGAAAAACACTTAAACACTTAGTCCCCTCCTACACATATTTCAGCAGTGGCACCCTATCAAATTATCTCCACTGATATAGTAGTTGGACCTCCACAGCAACTCAAACCTATACTTTACTGTGGCAGTTCCACTTGATGTTGCACTTTGTTGTTTTACATGTAATTGCCTTAACAAGTATGTACCCTTTTTCTTTAAAATAGAGATGGCAAAGCACCTACTGTACAGGTTGTCAGTTTCGAAAGCTGATTTCAGTTTGTTTCTGTTGTAGCAGTTAGAACTTCACATTAACCAAATGTTGATGTCAACGCAAGGTGAGGCTTGTATACACACACAGGGATGAATGGTAATATGAGTGTCCGTGGGAGTTTAAATGTATGTTTGTGGGTGTGAGTGTCTACATACTCGCAGTGATGCTTATAAGATGGTCAAAAATCAAACAAAAGCTTTTTTTGTTGTTTTTCATTTTTAACAGAATCTCCAGGTCCTGTGTTCACCCATTCAAGGTCACTGAGCATTTCCCCTGGAAATAATGGCTTCTCTAAGAAAGCACTGGAACTCTAGCAGCCTTCTTTGTCCACTGTGTCACACAATTGGTTTCATCCTCTACTTTTCTTTTAATATTAGAGCCACATTTATTTCTTTCATCTTCCACATAAATCATGTTTTTCATCTTCCTACATCCAACATGTTTCAGCTTGTGTAAAAGTAGTCCCACAACTGACAAACGTCAATAACACATACAGAACTGTGACTTCTTTCAGATCTGCCGCCCTCAGTAATTGCCCCCTTCCGGTCAATAACTGGCGGTATTGTAAGCAGCCATGGCTGTGGCCAAGCCCTCCCTGTAGTTAGTGATCAGTCTTACCCTTTGTAGAGGAATTTTCACCCCAGAGCTGCTTTCAGTCACATTTGTGGGGTTTTGATCATGAACAATTCAAGTTCTGCCACAACACTGAGTTGGGATTGGGTCTGTTGATTGATTCAGGCAGTCTAAAACACAATTCAACTTTTACGCCATTCAGAAATGTTTGTGTGTTTTAGCCAGTTTGCTGTGTGCTGTTTGCGATTCGACCTCTGATCACGGATGTCCTGAACTGTTTCAAAAACCCTTGACACGGAGCGGAATTCACCGTTAGGGTTTAGCAAATACCAGCAGCCTCTGGTTGTGGCAATAAACAAATCTTTATATTTCTCAAATGGTTCGTAAAAGTGCAGCTCTCGTCACCGCCCCACCATTCAACCAGTCTGGCCTCAGTCTCAGTCTTAATCCCACTTTACATGCATTCGGGTTTCATTAAATGGGATTATGTCCCAATCTCCCCAATCGGTAGAACATTAATCACGGGTAGATTTTAATTAAACTGTATTGAGCTGTGAGGCCAACTCTCTGACAACGCCCTGGCCACTAAGCCAATAAGGGCATTTCTGACCCAACCCATATATACTTATGTACATACCCATTCACAGACAACCCCCCCCACACCCCGACCCCTGCCTGGCCGTTCCTGTGAAATCTGAGTTGCTGTTGACAAATCCTGCCACCGTGAGTGAAACAACAGAGCAGATATCCAGCCTAATCTACAGGGCCATGACCTGGCACTCAGAGCCGCTTTGAGAAGCTCAACCCCCATCGATTTCCCATACATCACAATGCCTAACGCCTACACACACACACACACACACACACACACACACACACACACACACACACACACACACACACACACACACACACACACACACACACACACACACACACACACACACACACACACACACACACACACACACTTAACAAGCATGGCTAATTACAGTACAGACGCAGAGCCACATCACACAGGTGTTCTTCTTAATCAATGCATGTTGTTTGTTTGCAAACTAAAGATATTCAAGCAGCAGGAAATGCAGAATATATGGTTTGCATCAAAAGAGATGCATTTAAACTGTTGAAATCCCACAAGACCTGATACAGTATCTTTCAAAAAGCTATTCTGTGAGACCAACTGTGATAGAATGGCAGGTTGAGTATGTTGTGTCGGTCGGTGATATTCTAACTGGATTGTCATTCTCGAAGGTTGTGTTAGCCTTCAGAAGTCTGCATTTTCAAAACGATTAAAAATTGTAACTGCAATCTAATTTATAAATGAAATTTGGTGTACTCCGTGCTCAAGAATGCAGGAAAGGTCATATTTATAAATATGTTAAACAGTCATAAAATCTGAATGATATTGTAGTGATTGTTCTTAATTAAAAATAAGCATTTGAAAAAAATCTTTGATTAATTTGAATTTAATTTTATTCTATACATAATATGTCAATATTGTATACATAATATGTCAGTTTATCATAGTTGATATTCAGAATAGAACTGGGGATCAGAAAATGCATTTTTGAATGTCGGTAAATCCTCTTTTCAGTGAATTATTTAACCATTTGACTGCTTTTATGAAAAATAAAACTTATCAGTTCCATATTGTTTAAACCATCAGATGGCTCAATGGTTAGGGAATCAGAGTGTAGTCAGAAGATTGACAGTTCAATTCTAAGTTGCTCTAGGGGGGTTGTCCTTTACCTACTGTACGTCGCTCTGGATAAGAGTGTCCGCTAAATGACAAAAAAGAGAAGAAAAAAAGATCCTGAATGCTCACAACTTATTTTTATAACTCATATTAACCAAAAGCTTTGGATACTTTATGTCTCTACTGTACAACTACAACTACCATCATTACTACTGTTCTACAACTACCACTACCATCATTACTACTGTTCTACAACTACAACTACCA
>JACXGM010024435.1:0-15732 GCA_016801145.1 Umbra pygmaea
ATTCTTCTACATGCATATTCATGATTACACTCATTGAGGACATTATCCAGGGTTTATTCTTCTACATGCATATTCATGATTACACTCATTGAGGACATTATCCAGGGTTTATTCTTCTACATGCATATTCATGATTACACTCATTGAGGACATCATCCAGGGTTCATTCTTCTACATGCATATTCATGATTACACTCATTGAGGACATTATCCAGGGTTCATTCTTCTACATGCATATTCATGATTACACTCATTGAGGACATTATCCAGGGTTTATTCTTCTACAGATAACAATAGGGTTTACCCTGACTTGATGGTTTGGCACAACCGTGACCTCAGAGGTGTAACGCTCCATGATGGGGGGAAAACCAATCTCCAACTGGGCCAGAACATCTCCATTCCTTCCCTTTGCGACCCTGGATTGCTTACACCAGGGGACAAAGTTCTGGTACTGGTCCACCCTGGACACAATGCTGTACATCTGCTCTGGACTGTATCTGTGTGGAAAGTAAACAGGCTATTATCAAGAAGCTCATTAGGACAGTGTTAATCACTGGCCAGTGAAATAAGCCATTCATTTGCACTAGGCTAACGTTCAAATTTTTCAAGGGAATATAATTAAACTTTTAGCAATTTCATATGGAGTTTTTAATGCTCTGGATAACAAAATGCAATGACACCTCATCTGGCCCATGACATTGAATCTTCAGCAAGGTTACTGGAGTACAGAACAGGAAGGTGGGACTTCACAAAAACTAAACACCCGCAGACCTGACAGAACCAGAGAAGCAGCGTCCTTGTCACCTTAGGATGCGGCTTTCAGAGTACTCCATCCTGCGGGAAGTGATGGAGGCAGCCAGGTTCATGAAGCTGCAGGAGGGCTGGGTCCGGGGAAGTGGAGAGGACAGAGGCTGGGTGGCGCACCACGATGCCAGGGCCCCACTGGTGGTCAGGGGTCTGTGGGAAGGGATGGTAGAAAACCACGTTATAATCTGTGGCAAAGCACATTGGTGCTATGATCAGAGCTGACTAGCTAAAGTTCAAATTAGTGACCATATCTATATACAGACTCCTACAAGAACTTAGTGATATTTTTCCTCGATTCACACAAAGACGTTCTAAATTAGTTGAAGTGTTTAATTTTTGAAAATGCTATGGTAATTAAAAGAGATTTAACCATTAATTAAACAACTAAAATCAGTTGTATGTCTCTTTCAAATTTCTTTCATCGATTGAGACAGTCAATTGTCATCACACACAGCATCCACCGTATTCGAAAATCTCTGACTTCATTCTATACAGGCTCAAACTGTGACTAACGCTTGGAATTAAAACAAGGAGATCAGAAACAACCTTTTCAAACCTTAAGTAGCTACACTATCAGGAACCTTCGGGTTATGAACGGAATGTTTCCCGCACATGCGCAGAACCCTCGCAATTTCCGCACGGCCAGTTTCTCCCCCCACTGACTCCACATTCCAATCCAACATCTAGTTTTGGAAAAAAAAATACCGGCTTCTGCCTAAATTGATAGCTTGCCTTACAAGTTTCACGAAGGTCTCAAATTATAAACGCTGGATTTCAATAATTTTACATACGAGAATTTCTTCACAACCATTGTTATATATATATAAAAGCATAGCAAATATAGCAACAAAAGAAAACAGTTGACAAAAGACATTTCGGTCTTACCTGATATGTATTCTATTGGCATTTCCTCGAACAACTTTGGAAGAGTGCCCTTCAGATACCTCAACCAGTGCCCGGAGAAGAAGAGAGGTCGTTCTATTGTTCATAGTAGAGTTATGTGGAAGTGCAAATTCTGAAAGTTTAAAAACATACGTACTCTCCGTAGCCCACTTGTTCCTAGATGTAAAACGCCTGCTTCTACTACCGCACCGCACTCAGGTCAGTGATTCATCAATTTCCCCAAGTGGCCAGGGTTGCCAAGTCAAACAAAAAATTCTAGCCCAATGACTACCCAAAAACAGCCCAAAATGCCTAAAAACTAGCCCAATTTGTTTACATTGCCACGGAGTAAAAAATTCCAATACTTTTTCCACAATGTATATATAAATGTGATTTTTTTACCCTATTCTTTTAATTTCATATACTGTAATTGACTACTCCCCCTCTCTTTCATACACACCACGCAGTAGCTCTTCTCATACCTGCACAGGCTGCACCATACAGCCTAGGTCAGATTTATTTATTTAAAGGAAAATGCTGCAGCTGTGGTTGTTTAAAACTAGCCCAAAAAACCGCAACCCGCGACCAATATATTTTCTACCGCCAAATTAATTTAAAAATAGCCCAATTTGGCTAGAAAACCGCGGACATGGCAACACTGCAAGTGGCAGAAGGGGGAGGGATCGAGGAGATGCGACCAATTCGTAGGAAAGATAAGAGCGCGTTTAATATGTATCAATAAATGACTCATCAAGCGAAACATCGCTATTAAATATAGCTAACAATCTTAGGTCGTTTTGTTCTTTCTATTCTTCATAGAAATCTCACCTGTGTCATGTTAAGTCTCGTTTACACACACAAACTCGCTTTCTCTCTCCGTCTCTCTCCCTCTGTCTTATATATATATACTTTTTTCAATTTAAACGTCATTGTTGGCATGATAAACACATTTCCAAAAGAATAAGAAACATAAGAAAGATGTGTTAGTAAGAAGAAACTTACGTAATAATTCAAAAGAAACACCCAAAAAGGAAAAATATATAAAACAAAACACAGACAATATTAGAAATAATTTACAATGTTATATTATTACCGACGTACAATTGCACACATTTCTCTTTTTCTTTCAAGTTGCACAAAAGTTCGTTATGCTGTGTATTCCAATGACTAGTTAGCAATTAGGGTTAACTGCCACTCGGGGGCAGTACAATGTTTCACTTGGTTGCTACTGTACGACTAGACCACCTGCCACCTCTAATTGAACACTTACATTTTCAGAGTAATGTATTATGGGTCTCCAATGTATTGCAGTAACAAGCGTAACATCATATCATAAGTTCAACAACATTGTTGTTTATAGCTAGCATTAGTGTTATTATTATGATTTAAATCAATAAGCAGAACGAATAGCTTTGGACAAATGAGTAAATGTTCTCTCTCAACAGCCATACACTCTAAAAGCAAAAGGTTCTAAATAGCACTAAAAGTGGCTCATGGCTTGTAATCATAGGGGAACCACTTTAAGTGCTATATAGCACCTATCTTTAAAAATGGTGCTATGTAGAACCATAAGAAGTTCAATATAACACCTTATATATGATTATATATGATTTTTAGAGTGTACTAAAATCACTGTAAACCAATATGATACATGCACTTCAGCTACATTTTACAACACTCATAAGGTTGCTTCATAGGAAACATGAGAACGAGCAGTGGAAATATTTTGAAAGTAAAATATATAAACAAGAACACCCACCCAAACAATGCCACTAATTGGAAACTTCTATCTTAAGCCAAATATTTTATTAATTTATGTGTTCCAGTTCGATGTGTTACCCACACCCTTTGTCCAAAAAGAAACAGTTATGAACATGTGGTGTGTGGCAATGCCAGATAACATGAGAATTTTTCTTCCTTTTCTCACATTGCAAATTCCCATATTATGTAGTCATTTTATGGCATATTGGCACTCTTTATTAAATTGAGAAAGTGAATACAAATAATAAACAACACAAACAATTAGTCATATTTTAGGCTCAAACATAAGGGGGCCATATACATTTAATTTTAACAAAATAATTTATTAAAGCCCAAACAATTGAGTATATGTTTAACTTTAAACAAGTTTCAAAATTATTGGCACCCCTACACTAAATATTTTGTGAAGCCCCTTATGGAGAGGATAAGAACACTGAGCCTCTTCCTGTAAAGTCTGATAAGGTTGGCACGTGAAGCCCCTTATGGAGAGGATAAGAACACTGAGCCTCTTCCTGTAAAGTCTGATAAGGTTGGCACGTGAAGCCCCTTATGGAGAGGATAAGAACACTGAGCCTCTTCCTGTAAAGTCTGATAAGGTTGGCACACACTTCTGGATAAAAATTGGATGGACCCATCCTCCATGCAGTACATTAAAAGATCCTTGATAGATTTGTGCTTGTGAACTGTACTCTTTAATTAGACCACAGGTTTTCAGTTGTATTCTCATCCTGAGACTAAGATGGGCATTGTAAACCATTTTGTATGTGTTTCTGCAACCATTTCCGTGTTGATTTTAATGCATGTTTCAGGGTCTGGTTGACTGCCAAGGGGCAATCAGGTTTTGGGCTGAGAAATCATGCTTCCTAATTTATTATGCCATCGATTTTAACAGGAGACCCTTGACCACTAGTAGCAAACACACTGCTAAGTGATATTTTCAACTGTTAGTGTATATATTTTATATCTGTTCCCTGTTTAAGTCAACAACCATCTGTCTAATTTTGTTCATAGGCGTTTAATGTAACAATGTACGTCAGTGTTGTATTTAGTTCTGAAATTCAATGTTGTTTAGCATTTTTTTTAACTGTGTGCCCAACTAGGAATGGCCTTCACGAAGGAGACAAAACAAACCATGTTAACTTAAAGTAATGTTATGTCTTCATGCTTTAGAAATAAAACGTGAGACCACATGTTATAGTATTTCCAAAAAAAATCAAGGAACATCACAGATTATATAGAATTCATGAGCTTTATAATTCACACCTTGGACATAAACACAAACAGCCCAGACCAAAATGTAGCTCAATGTCAAAGGAACATTTGGTTGTTTTTGTCTGTATTTTGTTTTGTTTTTTGGATAAAAATTCTGGAAAATTTTTAGAAAGAATGGACAGAGAGACATGTCTTTCATTTGAGTTAAGAGCTTGAGTTGTTTAATTAATGTCAATGAAATGGGTCACAAAGTTAAAACACTTCTGGGAATGCAGTCTGTACATACTGTAGGTCGATGACAGAAGAGTGTGAACAGGCAGGGGAAACATACTGCAATGCAGACTAATGATGAATGGCACAAACTGTGAAAAAGTTGAAATTATCGACTAATTATGAGAATTACTTTATCTTTTTGACCAATCATTTGTTTTGGAATAAAATCTCCAGTGGCCTTGCTTTTTATAAATTGATGTATTTACAAGACTAGCCAATCAGAAACAACTATTCAATAATACAGCGGTGTAAAATGGTATAAATAAACGGAAAATAGTACATCCTGGTGTGTTTTCAGGAGTACCAGGCGGACAGTGCCTGATCATGTGATCTGAGACCTTGAGTTGCTGTTTTCTCAAGGTCTGACGGCTGATATCATGTAATGTGCACACACTATGGGCATGCTCAATCCATATCCCTGCTAGATTCAGCTCAATCCATATCCCTGCTAGATTCAGCTCAATCCATATCCCTGCTAGATTCATCACAAGTCTTTCAGACCTGAAACACTGATGTCAGTGACAGAGGCCAGTACCAGTAACCTGCTCAAAAAATGGAATCAATAATACCAAATTAAAATCTAGTAAGCATTTCAAATTCATCTAAAAAAATAACGAACATTTATATTTGTAGGTTTGAAAGTGGTTAAGAAGTAAAATGAATACAGTAATTTGTGAGCTCATAGCCTCCACCTTCATATTTGTGGTTGAACAATACATTCAAACCTATTTTAGATATCTGCTCAAAGTATTTGCCTGTTTGTGAGGCTAGTACTATCGATGATCTATGTAAAGCGTATACAGTATGTACAGAATTGTGCAAAAGTCTTAGCCAGCGTAGATGTTTTTAACACAAATCTATTAAATGTTTATTTTTGTCTTCTAGATATAAATGTAGATGCATAATATGGTCTTGGAGGTAGCAACTAACCTCTGGATTCTTGTTGGGATTCTATCAGAGGCACATCTATTCACTAACATTGGGCGGGCTACAAAGTAGAAAACAGCATTTTTTATTTTGAAACTTCCAAACATTTGATTAAAAAAATTACATTTTACTGAGAGTTACATCAAAGAAATTATACACCAATTGTCTGATAAAAACCTAATTACCTTGTAGATAATGCCAGTGCATTTTGAAATAAAAACATAATGAGTTGAAAGAACCAACCTGATTAACTGAAACAGGAATGGGTGTAGAAGAAATAAAATGGGTAAAGGCCAATCAACCTAAAAGGTGTGTGGCACGTGACAGATTTGTGTTTTCTTTTTCACTGTTCACTATAGTTAGAATTTTATACTTAGGAACTTTTTATTTTGTTAATTTTGAAAGCATCTTCAGGTGACAGAATTGTTTTTAATGTGCCTATAATTTTGCACAGTATTCAAGGTTATATTTAAACAATGCTGAAGTTTTTCAGCATGAGTGGTACAGTGTTATCAGCATTCATACCACCCTGTTTATAATACATGTTAAAGTTTAATGGTTATTTTTGTTCCACTTTATTGTTGGTAGAAAATATGATCTTGCTCATGGTTTTGATGTACTGCAACCCATCCGATGCTGCGGTTTTCGGGCTGGTGATGGGTAGGAGGGCACTGTTGGTGTAGTATCTGAATGCAGGGCTCGCCGACTGGATGGCCTCCAGATATATCTACAGAGAGAAGATTCTAGCTATCATATCTACTCAAAGGTACATGAAATTAAATAGAAAATCCACAATTGGATAAGGTATTCAATATCACTATCTATAGTGCATTATGCACTGGTGAAAGTGAAATGACGAGAGGAGCATCCTGGGAGATAAGTTAAATAAATACTACAGTAGATTTCCAGATAGCAACAGGTAATATCAGCCCCTGTTGTTGCACTTCCAACCTAACGCAGCCAGGTGCACCTTCACAATGTCGTCTGTGTCCTGTGCTGCGTTCTGGAACACTGTCCCACAGTGCTGCAGGTACATCTCATACAGGCTCTGCGTGCGGGCGTCCACCTGCTCCCCGGAAGACCCCGGCTCAGCCGCCTGGAGGTTGTCCAGGAAGTTGGTGTTGACAGGGCCACACTCAATGAGGCTCACGCTGCACGGATGGGGGGATGGAAGAGACGGTCAGTAGAAACAGAGGAACACACATGGTAACGCTTCGAGGATGAAAGGTGTTGCCCAGGAGACGGCACGCGTGGACTCACTGGATGTTGAAGTGTTGCAGGAGGATGGCCAGGCTCTCGCAAACCCCCTCGACAGCAAACTTACTGGCACAGTACACCTCATTAAAGGGGAGTCCTACAGAAAAGCAACAAGACAGGCGTATGTCACGCACATACATAAACACCAATCAACTCCTGTAACGACCGTTTAAGCTGTCCTCATCCAGTCAGCCTTCCCTCTGCTTGCTTACCCTGCAGTCCGCCGAGGCTGCCTGTGACCAAGATGCGCCCGTGGCCCTGGGTCTTCATCCCAGGTAGGAAGGCCTGGATTGTGCTGATGGTGCCCAGGAGGTTGACCTCCAGGATCTGCCTCATGGTATCCAGGGACTGGGCCTCCAGTGGCCCCATCAGACCCACACCTGCATTACACACTGCAGCAAACAGGACGACAGACCGACAGTCACACCCGCCTGCACAAATGCCAGCAAATTGTCTTCAATGTAGAAGTATTAAGGAGATGCGCGCTTCTGTTTCGCACACACATACACCTACTGTACAAACACTGGTTCATTGATTCCTCCTATTACCCTAACATCACAAACCCTGAACATGACAGGACTAAAGAATTACTAAACATTACAGCCTTTTTCTAGTGAGGTCTAGAAATGTTCCAGCTCAGTTTTCCTGCTTTTCCTGTTCTTGTGCGGCACACACTCACTATTCATGACAGCAACATTAGTGCCGAATCGTGACTCACCCAGAATGTCCACCCTCTTCTCCCCGACACGTTGCCTGGCGTCCAGGACAGACCGCTGGTCAGTGACATCCATCTGGAGGATGTCCAGCGTGTCCTTATGGAGGCCCTTCACACAGTCCAGCAGGCGCTCCTTCTTGGCCAAGTTCCTCATGGTGGCATAGACTACAGAGAGCAAAGCAGACTACATAGATTACATAGACTACAGAGAGCAGAGCAGACTACATAGACTACATAGACTACAGAGAGCAGAGCAGACTACATAGACTACATAGACTACATAGACTACAGAGAGCAGAGCAGTGAGGGACCCTCAAATAACTTTATTTTTCAAATTTTAAAGATGACATTTGTTTGGATTTACATTGTTACACAGATGAACTAAGCAAAATCTTTGTTTCTTACAAGTATACCGTGTGCAGTGTCAGACAATAGATAGATGCTGAAACATCATATTGCTTTAAAGCAGTGGTGGTGGCAGATTATAATTTTTTGGTTAAACTACAGTGGGGCTAATCCACACAGAGGTGGGGCTCAAATCAACATCTGAATTTCAATGTGAATACACAATAGAATAGAGCATAACACCCTTCCCAGTATAGAAATACCACGTCGGACTGACTCCTTTTTTCACATGCAAAATTACATCAAGAGCAACAGACATGGACAGTCACTGCTACTGAGTTTAGGCAAAGAATTGGACTGCCAGTGCAATGTTTTGTTGTCGTACACACGCGCACACACACACACACACACACGCACACGCACACACACACACACGCACACGCACACACACACGCACACACACGCACACACACACGCACACACACACACACGCACACACACACGCACACACACGCACACACACACGCACACACACACACAGAAAGTAAGATTGACAGAGAGAGAGTGAGAAAGCAAGCTACGGAAGTTGAAGGAGCACAACCGGTGACATCGAAGCCACAAAAAACAACTACATCAGTTGATATTCCCTGGTGGGGCTAAGGTGGGGCTAACACGATTTTTGGTGGGGCTGTAGTCCAACAAAGCAATACCCTGCCGCCTCCCGTGCTTTAAAGTCTTTATGCAACAATAAAGTTGTCACGTAATGTATCATACCCATGCATTTGACACATTTGTCACTCTGAACATAAATAAGCAATTTGTTTGTTTGTTTATTTATCCACACATGGAATTTGCAAATAAAGAATTGTTTCATGTGGTAAATATTCACAGTAAACACTTTTTACGTTTGTCGAGGAACCACCGCATAAAGATTCAAATCTTATTATGGGATATATTAAATCGGTTTCACTTTTGATTTTTTTTTTTTACTATTTAAAGCTTGTGGCTGTGATTTTGGGGTCCTTTTTACATGAGTATAAAAACATCCCTCTAAACCTCACTTACATCTTGAAATGATCAGTGCTCAACATTAATGTGTGAGGCCATGACAATAGGTTACTAGATATTACAAATAGAAAACATCTATAAGCAGGTAACGTCCACTCTGATCTACGTCTCCGATCCAGGGTTCATAGATGATGAATCGGGTAATGGAAACCCTGAATGGGCTGACTGCAATATCTTATTGATGAACTCCAAGTTTACTCAAGCCACCCCTAAAAAGTAATCTGAACAAATTAAAGGCTTTGCATACATTGACATCTTTGCGAGTCAGTAGCTGCTTACCTTTGTATGTTTTGGCTGGGTCAGATGCCAGACGGACAGCTAGACTGAGGCCTATTCCAGAAGAGCAGCCCGTAATCAGAACCACCGTCTTCTCCATCGGACCGTTGGGTGGTTGTGATCACCACTGGTCGATGAGGTGGCATGGGAACAACTCCAGCTTGTGTTGTCTGCTGAGGTTTGAAGTGATGTTTTCACTGTCTCCGTTATCACAAGGTCCCTTGGATGTCAACATTCTCTAATTTCCCAGCCCAAGATGGATATTCTATGTGCCAGGTGTTCCTACAAGGTCTGTGTTTGGCCATGAATCCTCCTGACCTTTTACACTCCCTTAGTGTCAGTTAAAACGTTCACATTATATCAAAGGACTGTATACATCCCAAACGTACTGGTAATTATTACCACTGGACAAGTAAAGTTCCCTACTGTAGAGTTTTTTCTACCAGCAGATGGCAGCAATGTATCTTATTTGTCCGTGGACAATCTGCCTAGAATAGTTGTAAACTAGTTGTCCATCTGTATTTTTTTCATAGATCATAAAATTATTCTAATCATATTCGACAGATAGCCCAGATTTAATCACCATCCTAATTAAAACTCTATAGATTCCTTGCATTAGCATGCTCTACTGCACAAGCCTGAGAGCGGTCCAAGCGAGGTGACCCATCTTAGACGGTCTTGTATACTGTCTATGGTCTGTACTAGTGGTAATACAAAGTTTCCGGTGGGTGTCTGAAGAGATCTTCTGGGTTCTGGGTTAATATACAGGCATGCCATGCTACCTCACCATAGAACTGCCGCTACAGAATACAATTACCTATAAAACAATGACCAGAGAGACATTTTAACAAGTCTGTCATTGGCTGATCTTGCCAATTGACACCCACAATTACTGTACCAGAAATGCATTGGCTCAAATGTCTACAAGTAATTTATAGGTTGTAAACTCTTGGGAAACATAGTTAAGTGCTATGTTAAGACACTCCTTGTTTTGAATATCTGCAGTCAAGAGCTATGTTTGTGTAAACATTTGTTTTAGTCTTTTTCTTTAAGTAGTAAAACTAACATATTTTCTATTGTAGAGCACGTACCCAGTGAGGTAACAGACAGCTGAACTGATGGCCTGGTTCTTTCTGAATAACCTGGCTCTCCTTAACAAAAACAAAACCGTGGTGGAGATGGTGGCTTCAGAAAATGGCCACCTCCTCTCTCCTTCAAGGCAGGTAACCCTGAGGCTTCAGCTGTACGTTTGGCTAAATCCTTCACATTCCCAACATCGACCATCCTCCACCACCTCCGGTGGCAGGAACACATTGATCACCCCAAACAAACCTTTTTATCTTTCAGTCATCGAGTGTGAAATACAATGATTGTTATCAACTAAGATATAGAGCCCATGTAGTTAGAAAACAGACAAAGAACCCACAATAATACCATACGTGTCACGGGTATGTTGCGGAATGGGATGGAGACTCACAGGCGGAAAGATGGTAAACAATGGAAAGGTGTTTATTTCGAGTTTAGAATCCAGAACGCTACCGTAGCTCTATCGAATTCAGGTGTATTTCATACAGCGAGTCCACACCGATACTATATATCGGCTATGCTTTTTACAGTGGCATAGGACACTGGGGAAAACAACCAAACAATATATATATAGCACTTATGCAATTAAACTCAAACTATATTACACTCTTTAGACAAAAGACGAGACAGTAACTCCTGGAAAGAAATTAAACATGAACTTAACGTAACATACCTTTTGAACAAATAATCAATGACCGACAGCTCCAGTTAAGCAGCCCTTTAATACACAGGCACTAATACCTAATTGACCGGCTGAATACAATCACTAATTAAACAAATCTAGGACATACTGGCTTCACCTATTAACTTGGAACTGCTTAACTGGAGGAGCTGTCACAGTCTTGAAGGAACAGAACATATAAAAACCTCCAAAACATTTGCTAAGAGTCCATATCTCAGTTCTGTAGTCCTGTAGACGCCGGCCACAATGGTTGGGGGTGACAGTAGTCCCCCCCAAAAGGCTGAACTCCTGGCAGCCAGACTAAAGAAAGGGTGGTGGGAGGGGCCGAAACAAAACCCCCCAAGGGCTCGACCCTGACCCCAAAGGCACTCCCCAAGATGGTGGCTCCACTGGTGGCCTCTGCAGGCCAGCCAGCCCCCTTACGACAGCTGATTGGGATGTCGCTGGCAGCCCGCAGGACCCCGGCAGTGGTGGTGCCCCTGGGGCTGAGGAACCAGTGGGCTCAGGGACAGGCTAGGCAGTGGGCTCAGGGACAGGCTGCCTTGTCGGCGGTGGAAGAGCAGGAGGTCCTGTTGGCGGCAGCGGAGCAGGAGGCCCTGTCCGCGGCGGCGGAGCAGGAGGCCCTGTCGGCTGCGGCGGAGCAGGAGGCCCTGATGAAGGCGGCGGTGGAGCAGGAAACACTGTTGTCGGCGGCGGAGCAGGAGGTCCTGTCGGTGGCGGCGGAGCAGGAGGTCCTGTCGGTGGCGGCGGAGCAGGAGGTCCTGTCGGTGGCGGCGGAGCAGGAGGTCCTGTCGGTGGCGACGGAGCAGGAGGTCATGTCGGCGGCGGCGGAGCAGGAGGTCCTGTCGGCGGCGGCCGAGCAGGAGGTCCTGTCAGCGGCGAATGCACTCCAGGTAGGAGAATGCACTCCAGGTCCCAGGTGGCTTAAAGTGCTGGAGCCGGCTGTACCAAACCCCGGCATGGAGCTGGCTGTGGCGGGACCCGACCCGGAGCAGGCTGTGGCGAGGTCCGTCTTGGAGCTGGCTGTGGCGGGGTCTGTCGTGGAGCCTGCTGGGGTTGGGCCTGTAGGTTGGCAGCCAGGGTCTGATGTAGAGGGGGCAGCATCAGCTGGATGTCCCCTAAGGGGCCTGTGGCAGGTAAAATGTCTGTGTACACCCACCATGGCTCACTGGTGGGTGTACATGGCCCCACACAGGCCCCTGGAGGAGCTGACGCCGCTTGTCCTGGCTGCCCCTCGACCGGTACCTCCATTTGCCTGCAAGGACTATAGCACCCCCCAAAAAAATATATGGGCAGGCCCCAGTCCTGCTCCCCGTCTTCCTCTTCTGACACCTCCTCTGTGGGAAACAGATTGAAATATTCCGTAACACTGGGGTATGTACAGGGCTCCGGAGTGGTGGTAAAATCCAGCTGCACACCCCCCCATAAGGCAGCATAGGAAGATTGTTGCCGAAGTAGCGAAACAGCCTCTCGTACTCCTCTTCGGGTGTCTCCGTCTGTGAGTCCGAGATCCCTCTAGTATGGACGGTCATTTTGTCACGGGTATGTTGTGGAATGGGATGGAGACTCACAGGCAGAAAGATGGTAAACAATGGAAAGGTGTTTATTTCGAGTTTAGAATCCAGAACGCTACCGTAGCTCTATCGAATGCAGGTGTATTTCATACAGCGAGTCCACACCGATACTATATATCGGCTATGCTTTTTACAGTGGCATAGGACACTGGGGAAAACAACCAAACAATATATATATAGCACGTATGCAATTAAACTCAAACTATATTACACTCTTTAGACAAAAGACGAGACAGGAACTCCTGGAAAGCAACTAAACATGAACTGAACGTAACATAACTTTTGAACAAATAATCAATGACCGACAGCTCTCTCCAGTTAAGCAGCCCTTTTATACACAGGCACTAATACCTAATTGACCGGCTGAATACAATCACTAATTAAACAGATCTAGGACATACTGGCTTCACCTATTAACCAGGAAGTAAGAGGAGCTGTCATAGCCTTGAAGGAACATATAAAAACATCCAAAACATGTGCTAAAATCCATATCTCAGTTCTGTAGTCCTGTAGATGCTGGCCACACTGGCTGGGCATGATAAAACGTAGTAAGAAAACATATACACAAAAATATTGAACATGATTATTGTTGATGTCAATGGGAGGAATAACCCATATTGTAAACATATTGTAACCGACCCATTAAATAAACCCACCAGAACCTCCAATATACTCCGATCCGGTAAATAAACCCACCAGAACCTCCAATATACTCCGACCCGGTAAATAAACCCACCAGAACCTCCAAAATACTCCGATCCGGTAAATAAACCCACCAGAACCTCCAAAATACTCCGATCCGGTAAATAAACCCACCAGAACCTCCAAAATACTCAGACCCGGTAAATAAACCCACCAGAACCTCCAATATACTCCGACCCGGTAAATAAACCCACCAGAACCTCCAATATACTCCGACCCGGTAAATAAACCCACCGGAACCTCCAGTCAACCCCAACCCGCTTACAAATAAATGGGCTTTGTCTGCCAAAAAGGCAGCTCTGCCAGACAAGCCCTGTGTTTCCTCCGATATAGATTGCTTCCCCTCTAAAAAAATCATCACCAGTTCCAAGGCACTCACAAGCCCAGGCTCGACCCCACTCTGCCAGCAGCGCTGCCCAAAGCTCCAAGTGCCCGTCCATTAAAACACATTTATATTGTACATAATCTTTGATTAGATCTGCATGCTGAGAGCATTAATCTCAGCCTGTCAAAAATGTGTTTGGTTTGCCTCCATGAGGCCCCATGGACTGTTACAAAGACTCCTCTATTACATCTCAGTGGGTTCTGTGCTGTTGTCTCGAGGCCTAAGGTTTGTTGCAGGCCTAATAGATGCGTCAGGTCATGCGTAGTGTCTAGTGTGTTTCCACAGACCTCCCATGAAGTGTTTGCATAGCAGTGTTTGAGTCCTAATTACTGAACAAACACAGTGTTAAGTACGCTCTGGCACTGCCACATTTCACCTTAAAGAGTGAAGCCTGGGTACCTATACTACAGTCGTATGCTAAAGTTTAGGCTCCCCTGACAATTTTCATGATTTTCATTTATAAATAATTGGGTGTTTGGATCAGCAATTAAATTTTCATCTATCAAATAACTGAAGAACACAGTAATATTTCGGTAGTGCAACGAGGTTCATTGGATTAACAGAAAATGTGCAATATGCATCAAAACGAAATTTTACAAGTGCATAAATTTGGGCACCCTTGTCATTTTGTTGATTTGAATACCTGTAACCATAGATATCCATAATAAAGATTTCTCGTCCGCGCTGCTGGCCAATGGAGGTCGACGCTCACGATCACTCACCTTATATCAGGTACCATAGAGCCCACATAGCTTGCCTGTGACAAGATGGCCACCGGTGATGACGTTAGAGACTCCGCCGTAAAACATCTAGCCTTTATTATGGATATCTATGGCTGTAACTACCTAGCACTGATTAATTGGAACACACAATTGGTTTGTTGAGCTCATTAAGCCTAGAACTTCATAGACAAGTGCATCCAATCCTGAGATAAGGTACCGGTATTTAAGGTGGCCAATTGCAAGTTTTTGTTCTTTTTGGGGAATGCTACAAAAAGCTATTGCAGAGATTTAAGCTGTCAGTGTCCACTGTGAGGAAGAGAGTGAGGAAATGGAAGACCACAGGCACAGTTCTTGTTAAGGCCAGAAGTGGCAGGCCAAGTAAAATATCAGAGAGGCAAAGGCTAAGGATGTTGAGAATGGTCAAACACAGCCCACAGACCAGCTCCAAAGACCTACAACATCATCTTGCTGCAGATGGTGTCACTGTGCATCTTTCAACAATTCAGCGCACTTTGCACAAGGAGTAGCTGTATGGGAGAGTGATGCGGAAGAAGCCTTTTCTGCACACACGCCACAAACAGAGTCGCTTGGGGTATACAAACACACATTTGGACAAGCCAGCTTCATTTTAAAAGAAGGTGCTGTTGACTGATGAAACAAAGATTGAGTTATTTGGTCATAACAAGGGGCGTTATGCATGGTGACAAAAGAACACAGCATTCCAAGACAAACACTTGCTACCCACAGTAAAACTTGTTGGAGGTTCCATCATGTTGTGGGGCTGTGTGGCCAGTGCCGGTACTGGGAATCTTGTTAAAGTTGAGGGTCGCATGGATGCCACTCATCATTATCAGCAGATACTTGAGAATAACGTAGAGGAATCAGTCACTAAATTGAAGTTACACCAGGGCTAGATATTTCAACAAGACAATGACACAAAACACTGCTCAAAATCTACTCTGGCATTTATGCAGAGGAACAAGTATAATGTTCTGGAATGTCCATCCCAGTCCCCAGACCTGAATATCATTGACAATCTGTGGGGTGATTTGAAGCGG
>JACXGM010024436.1:0-15732 GCA_016801145.1 Umbra pygmaea
TTACAATACCTCGCACAGAGGGAATGTGAAGTGGTGGCTTTATTACAGAGCAAGGGGGAAGCAGGTGTTCAATATTCAGGTGATTGGGACCGGGCTATGGGGGTGCGTTCGTGGCTGTGTGGAACTTGACGGTTACTGGTGGAGGAGGATGTGTTCAGGTGAGATGTGGAAGCAGATGACAGAGTGGAGGATGTCACATACGGTAATTTCTCTACTGTGTGACAGAAAGTCATGCGGTTATGACACAACCGTAATGAATGACACTTTAGAAATAAACAATGGACAAATATAGTCTTTAAAAGATTCAGATGTAAATCTATTTCAATCAATCAATCAAATTTATTTTATAAAGCCCTTTTTACAACAGCAGTTGTCACAAAGTGCTTTGACAGACACCCGGCCCGAGACCCCCAAAAGCAAGCAACACAAGTGATGCACAGTGGCTAAGAAAAACTCCCTAGTAGGAGGGACCTAGGAAGAAACCTAGAGAGAGGCCAGACTCAAGGGGGTGGCCAGTCCTCTTCTGGCTATACCGGGTGGGGGATCTGAAGGTACACAGCCCATTGTATGCCAAATGCTGGTAAAATTTGAAGGTGGCTGGTAGATTTGATTCCCTCACCAGCCTAAAAAACAATAGTAATCTATTGATTGGCTGGTAAAATTTCAACATCTACTAGCCGTTTGGCTGGCAGATGAAAAAGTAAATTTTGAACCCTGATTGTAACCCTAAAATGAATGGGTGTCTATGGAATGCTAACATGAGGTGATAGCCAGGTAGCATCAGAATCCACCCAGGGCTGCTTCAACTTCCGGGTCCAAGCCTACCCCCTTGGTGAGAGGCACACTATTCAGGGTTGGGAGACAGCCAATCAGAAACGCTGTGTCGTTTCTTCCTGCTTGCATCATCCCTGTTAAAAGTTACCTTACAATAACTATCTACGACCAACATTGATGAAAAATGTATAATTGAGGTGTCTGGATTTTGTTAACTTACAGGGACACAAACGTTAAGAAAGCGTCATGGTTAAAAGTGTCCAAGTCTGTTTGGCTTTTTTTAGCCCAACAATGCACATTTATCTACATAGCTGCTAGCTATCAAACATTAGCTTGGTAATAACATTGCTAGCTCATGAACTTGGCTGTAGCCCTGTATTGTCATCTGCTGTGAAGCAGAAATGTCAATGCAACAAGCATCTTCCCCATGTTATTTATTTTTGCAATGAAGATCTTTGTATAAATCCTTTTCTTTGCAATTGTTCCCTCCATAAATGTGAAATATGATTATGAAAGTGAAGTCGTATTACGTTTTGAGAATACAGTTCTACTATAGTAAATATATTTCCAAAGGTGCTATTGATATGAAATTTTCACCAGATGTTGGTAACAACCCAAGTAATCCATATATACATATATATAGAAACCATAACAACTAAGTTCAGAAATTAAGTTATGTGTAATTATGTGAAATGACACAGGGATAAAGTATTAAACATGCTTACTGATATTCATTTAATATTTTGTACAAAAGCTTTTGTTGGTAATGACAGCTTCAAGACGCCTCCTGTATAAAAAAACTAGTCGCATGCATTGCTATGGTGTGATTCTAGCAGCTTTATTTTCTTTCTTGGAAACAAATTGAGAGTTTCCTTGGCTGTGTGTTTAGGAGCTCATAGGACTTTTAGTTTTTGGAAAGGGTTCTCCAGGCAGATCTGCCTTGGAGGCAGAAGTGATTCGATTGGTTGATTCAAAACTGAGGGCGGACCTCACATGACATCAGAAATGTGCACATGAGCATAGTTTTCTCAGTTTTAATCATATCTAACCATACACCTAACCTTAACCCTAAACTTAACCACATGGAGTGTAATCCTGTGCTACATAGATATATAAATCGTAATTATAAATCAAAATTAAACTTAATGTGAGGTTTGCCCTCAGTTTAGCATCAACCAATCAAATGACTTCTGCCACCAAAGCAGATCTGCCTGGAGAACACTTTTCAATAACTAAAAGTACAAAGAGCATTTAGCATCATTATCTTGCTGAAATGCCCACCCTAGTTTCATCTTCATCATCCTGGTATATGGCAGCAGACTTTTGTCAAGAATGTCTCTGTAAATTTGCCCATTCATCCTTCCTTCAGTTATGTGAAGTTTACCAGTACCATTTGCTGAAAAGGAGGCCCACACCATGATGTTCCCACCTCCAAACTTCACTGTTGTTATGGTGTTTTTAGGGTGATGTGCAGTGCCATTACTCCTCCAAATACGGTGTGTATTATGGCATCCAAACAGTCCAATTTGCTCCCATCTGTCCACACTATATTCTCCCAGTACCTTTTTGATGGTCTCCACAAGTGGTCCTTGGCTCTTGGACCACTCTTCTGATTATTCTTTTCACTCCTCTGTTAGAAATCTTGCGAGAAGCACCTGGTCAAGGCAAATTTATGGTGTAATGATTGTCTTTCCACTTCTGTATTATGGCCCCAACAGTGCTCACTGGAACATTCAGAAGCTTTGAAATGCACCTATAACCAATGCCATCATTACGTTTTGCAACAATTAGTCTGCGAAGGTCTTGAGACAGCACTTTGCTTTTACCCATCATGAGATGTGTCTTGTGTGACACCTTGGCAATGAAACCTTTTTGTAGGCCATCTCTTGGGACTGAACCAGCTGATATTAATTTGCACTGACAGGGGGCTGGATTGTTTTTTAATTACTGATAGTTTTCAGCTGTTGTCTTGGCTTGCCATGCCTTTTTGCACCTCCCTTTCTTCATGTATTCAATACTTTTTCCCTGTGTCATTTCACATTATTACACTTTTGTTTTGGTTTTTCTTTGCATGGTATGTATTACTTGGGTTGTTACCAACATCTGGTGAAAATTTCATGTCAATAGCACCTTTCTCAGCAAATAATTTTTACTGAGAAAAATGGTGACGTGTTCAATACTAATTCATCGTCATTTAAACACTACAGCTGCTACAACTGAAGCTACTTTCTCAACCTACTGTAGATATAAAACTTTTCATTCATATAATTAGCAACAAAAGTGGATTGACATCATACTATATTGCTAGTTATGAGATCTAGAACTCCCTGCCTTTTACAACATTTTTAGAACAACTACTGTAAACATACATGCCCAAAAGCGGCCAGTGAAGAGCGAATGGATGGATGGTGCCGCGAATGCATGGTGCCTGTAATGAAACGGAACTCTCAATTAATTTAGCATGATTTATCGAAATAAACCTGGATTTCCATTTATCTGTCTTGATGGAATAACCCCTGGACTTGGACTCACGATTTTGATCACTCTTGACTCGACCCGGACTCGAGCATTGGTGACTCTGACTTGTGACTTGGACTGACTTTCTAGCATCGGTGAACCGGACATACTGTGTATTTGTATTTGCATTAGATTAAGGAGAATATAGGCAGACTGCTTTACAATGCTATTTTGCAATGGAAAGACACACACTCAGCACACACAGGATGCTTCACTACCTGTCTCTGAACCTGCCTGGGTCATATACCATAGTCCAGGTTAGGGTTAACACAGCAAAAAATCAGACAATTGCCTGTATGCATCATGCTGCAATGGACAACAAAACACACACAACGTGTCCATCTGGATTTGAACTTGCGAACACTGGCATGAAAGTCACAACTTTATATGCCGGTCCACAATCCCTGACCCCAGCCTGTAATGGGTCCCAGGGTGGGACCCCCGTTATGAACTGTGATTGGACTCTTTATATGTATTAGATAATTCTGTTTATTTGTTAGTGCTGTATATATATATTTGTGTTCTATCCCTTTTGGTTTATTCAGTGCATATGCATGGTGTCTCTATTGTGTACTTCTTTTTATGTGTGTGGCGCCTTCCCCTCTTTCACCTGGTACTGGTAGGGACTGATTGAGCCTCATTATCCAGATTATATCCAGCTGGTATATCGGTCCCTATATGAGTCTGGGTGAAGGAGAGGAGGGCGCGATTCATTAAGATATTGTCAGGGTATACTGTTCGGTGTGAAGTGCTGTGAGCGTTTTTAGGTCGGATCGGAATTACTGCCTGTTGTGAAAAGTGAGTCGCCTTCGTGCATATAAGTTACTGTCTGCTTGTTATATTCTCCTACCCTGACGTTGTGCCAGTCACTCATGATAGAGTGTGCGTATTTCCAGGAGGAGTTTACTTTAGTGTCAGGCAGCCGTTATGCCTTTCGTGCCACTGTGAGTGCACATTGGCTATTTCCTTGATTTCTCAATAACTGTGTGTTCGAGGCTGTACCCTGCAACCGGCTATCTATGTTTCCCGTATCCATCCTGAATAAATCCAGTACGATATTTACCAACCATCTATCTGAGTCCTCTCTCCTTTCAACACCGACATACCATGACACCGCCTTAGCAAAATCTTTGCTACTTACATGCTACGACCGTAATTGACCTTCTCTTACCTTCAAATTTCACATATTTCGGTTTTGCTAAACAATTCCCTCAGAATGTATTTCATGATTTTGTTTTTTGTTTTTCACAAAAAGTCAGATGGGACTGTGCTATCAGGTGAACATAGGCACAGCTGGCTCACTGAAATGAACCTGAATATCGAATATCAATCCCTGTGATCAGCTGGTAAACTGCTGCGGGGAAACGACTGTAAGGCGGGCAGATAGGCAGGCAAGCTCTAATCCTCTTATGCTGGATTCACACCAGGCACGGCAAAAAAATCACCATATGGCATCGTAATGCAGACACATTTGTACACAGCAATAAACATCATAATCAATCCTCTGCATCTTCAAGATGCGTTGCATACAACTGTACTCCTCCTGCAAGACGACTAGCAGGAGCTTTTTCAGTTTAGTATTCATTGACAATATGAAAACTATCTACTGAGCTGTCAAAGCTTTTCTTGCAATCCCATAAACCCATATGTGAAAGCAACATATTAGCTCTTCCTCAGTGGTACATCAACATCCGGTTCTGGTGCCGTACAGCTAAGCACCGCACAAGTTGGATTGTTTCAATCCTTGCGACACACCCGCTGCACCACATCCACATTTGCCACATCCAGTAGATTTGCAGCAGTGGTGCATATTGCTTCCTATTGAAATTAATGGACTTCCGCCGCAACGCAACCAGGTTGCCATGCCTGGTGTGAATCCAGCATAAGTCTATAACAATCTACATAAAAAAGCTATATACAAAATAGCTCACTCTGCAATTAAAATATACACAAATCCATGTTGTTGATCTATACAAATGTAGTGTGTGAAAATTATTCAAATTGATTACATCAGATCAAAACAATACCACCTGTTTCGAAAAAATCGGGTTAAAGTCTGGACTCTGGGCCATTAAAGGACATTCACATAGTTGTCCTGTAGCCACTCCTTTTCTATCTTGGCTGTGTGCTTAGGGTCATTGTCCGGTTGGAAGATTAACCTTTGCCCCAGTCTGAGGTCCAGAGCACTCTGGAGCAGGTTTTCAGCAAGGATGTGTCTGTACATTGCCTCATTCATCTTTCCCTCGATTTTGAATAGTCTTCAAGTTCCTGCTGCTGAAAAACATACCCACAGCATGATGCTGTCACCACCATGCTTCACTCTCGGGATGGTATTGGCCAGGTGATGAGCGATGCCTGGTTTCCTCCAGACATGACACTTGCCATTCAGGCCATAGAGTTCATTCTTTGTTTCATCAGACAAGAAAATTTTGTTTCTCATGGTCTGGGAGTCCTTCAGGAGCCTTTTGGCAAACTAATGAAACAAAAATTGAGTTATTTGGTCATAACAAGGGGCGTTATGCACGGCAACAAAGGAAAACAGCATTCCAAGACAAACACTTGCAACCCACAGTAAATTTTGGTGGAGGTTTCATCATGCTGTGGGGCTGTTTGGCCAGTGGAAACTTGTTAAGGTTGAGGGTCACATGGATTACATTCAATTTCAGCAGATACTTGAGAATAATGTAGAGGAATAAGTCACAAATTTGAAGTTGCACCGGGGATGGATATTTCAACAAGACAATGACCCAAAACACTGCTCAAAATCGAGGAACAAGTACAATGTTCTGGAATGGCCATCTCTTTTCTGTTGGAGTGCCCAAATGCACCTGTCTAATTTCGTTTTGATGCATATTGCACATTTTCTGTTCATCCAATAAACCTAATTTTACTACTGAAATATTACTGTGTCCTTCAGTTATTTGATAGATCAAAATGAAATTGCTGATCCAAACACCCAATTATTTATAAATGAAAATCATGGAAATTGTCAGGGGTGCCTAAACTTTTTCACATGACTGTACTGTAGAAATTATTTTATTTTGGAATCAAAGCCAAAAAATAGCAAACAGCATATTCCATCATGTCTGATTCATTCCTGTAATATATACTGCAGTGAATTCTAAAAAGTGGAGAGGGGTCATTCTTATTTTGTAAAGAAATAATCTGTTCTTAGTGTTGCTTAGGTTATTGTTTTATGAGTGACAAAGTGTGCTTGTTGGGTCACAACTATTGCTAATGTTATGGAAGAATTAGCTGATTTGAGATGTATGAATTGTTTTGGTAGTTTTAGTGCATTTTGGATGTGAAATTAACTGCTGTGCAACACTAAAAGTTGAGAACTGTATGTAGAGTTTTGAAAAAGAGACCTAAATATTGAGACAGGGTTCCTAGCGATTGAAAGAATAATAATAATAATAAAAATAAACTAACTACAAATAGTACACAGAACTAAGAAAAAGGTATTTTGAAATGGACAATATACAACCTCATTCTTCAAACTTAACATTTAGCTCATTTGGTCAATGTTTCTGTATTTACCGTAGTTGTTTAATTACTAAGGATATTTGTTAAATAGTGTTAGCATTTACATTTAAGTTGTCTCTCTAAATAAATATAAAAATGACACTTGTACAGTAGGAAATAACACATGTAAAGGGGGTAGATTATTTGCAGTTACTTTTTTACCCCATCAAAAAATGGGCTGGTGCACAATGAAACTCCCAGGCTGAAAATGTGTCTCACTCTGGCCCTGTGGGGAGGGCATCTGGAGATAGAGATGGCCCTGTTTTTCACAGTTCTCTAGTCCCTATGTATATTATATACATATCCTATGTATATGCTTACATAGTTTTTCAGGTTTTCCCGCAGTCATTTGTAATACAATGACCCAATATATGAGTAGTGTGTACCAGATCAGCTTTCTGGGATGGTTTTATCCAATCAGGATGATTCGGGGGTTTGGGGGCATGTTTAACATTTGTAACACAATGACTAGCTGAGTCCCAATCAATGCAGGTTTCGGCAAGGTGAGATTGATGTCCCCTTTCTGTTTTTTCTGGGCCTCTGTAGTACATCAATGGGATCACCTGAAGACAGCTACATGCAGCAGGTTGTTAGGCTACTAAGAACCTGTTAATTAAGGAAAATTAGCAAATGAAAATATGCTAGCAGTGCACAAAAATGTCAAATGTAAACGATGATTGAGGAATTCACATCTAAACTTCCAAACATAACGTCAATGTCCAAAACCACTACCAGTGAGTCTCCAACAGGAGAGTAAGGGAATATGTTCAGTGAATAATTACTGCTAAAAGATATATGACAAACAAGATCCCTCACAATGACTTTGTTTCTCCCCTAAAATTGATTATTTTTTCTTTGCTCTCCCATTTTAAACATTGAAGGTAAGCCTAAATAAATCAACAGAGTTTCATACAGTAGCTATAGTATGGCATGCTCTCTACTTTTTCTATATGAACCCAAATACATAAAATATTACAGTTCTTGTCAATCGCTTTGGCACAATTTGCAAATGACTACTACATTTTGTCAAACTATATGATGAATTATATGAACATTTGGTCATATGTTTACATGCCTATAGTAATTTATCATTGCTTTGACACAAAATGCATTGAGTATGCCTTGCACATTAAAATAAGAATTGGCATGTGTTTTGATAGAAATTGATAACTTCATTCACCAAGGTGTCATTACATTGATAAGAAATTATTGCCAAAACATGATTAGTTACAGATGAGCTGGAAAACACCATTATTAGGACACTGAAATAATGATTGCTGAAAAAGTGACTTTTTCCATTCAATTTGAATAATGAATTAACAAATCAGTAAATTTCCAATAAGGATAGATACTTGCAACATGGGTAATGTCTTACATATATATATTTCTTTAATGCCACCTTGGTGAATTAAAGTATGAATTAAAAAAAAACACGCACATTTCTCAGTGACCTCAAACTTTTGAACGGTACAGTACACTGACCTAAAGGATTATTAGGAACACCCGGTCAATTTCTCATTAATGCAATTATCTACTCAACCAATCACATGCCAGTTGCTTCAATGCATTTAGGGATGTGGTCCTGGTCAAGACAATCTCCTGAACTCCAAACTGAATGTCAGAATGGGAAAGAAAGGTGATATAAGCAATTTTGAGCTTGGCATGGTTATTGGTGCCAGACGGGCCGGTCTGAGTATTTCACAATCTGCTCAGTTACTGGGATTTTCACACACAACCATTTCTAGGGTTTACAAAGAATGGTGTGAAAAGGGAAAAACATCCAGTATGCGGCAGTCCTGTTGGCGAAAATGCCTTGTTGATGCTAGATGTCAGAGGAGAATGGGCCGACTGCTTAAAGCTGATAGAAGGGCAACTTTGACTAAAATAACCACTCGTTACAACCGAGGTATGCAACAAAGCATTTGTGAAGCCACAACACGCACAACCTTGAGGCGGATGGGCTACAACATCAGAAGACCCCACCGGGTATCACTCATCTCCACTACAAATAGGAAAAAGAGGCTACAATTTGCAAGAGCTCACCAAAATTGGACAGTTGAAGACTGGAAAAATGTTGCCTGGTCTGATGAGTCTCGATTTCTGTTGAGACATTCAGATGGTAGAGTCAGAATTTGTCATAAACAGAATGAGAACATGGATCCATCATGCCTTTTTACCACTTTGCAGGCTGGGGGAGGTGGTGTAATGGTGTGGGGGATGTTTCCTTGGCACACGTTAGGCCCCTTAGTGCCAATTGGGCATTGTTTAAATGCCACGGCGTACCTGAGCATTGTTTCTGACCATGTCCATCCCTTTATGGCCACCATGTACCCATCCTCTGATGGCTTCTTCCAGCAGGATAATACACCATGTCACAAAGCTCGAATCATTTCAAATTGGTTTCTTGAACATGACAATGAGTTCACTGTACTAAAATGGCCCCAACAGTCACCAGACCTCAACCCAATAGAGCATCTTTGGGATGTGGTGGAACGGGAGCTTCGTGCCCTGGATGTGCATCCCACAAATCTCCATCAACTGCAAGATGCTATCCTATCAATATGGGACAACATTTCCAAAGAATGCTTTCAGCACCTTGTTGAATCAATGCCACACAGAATTAAAGCAGTTCTGAAGGCGAAAGGGGGTCAAACACAGTATTAGTATGGTGTTCCTAATAATCCTTTAGGTGAGTGTATGTAACTGTATGATTCACAATATATATTGTCAATTATTTTCTACATGTATAAATTTGAGATGTAGGGTCTATGATCACCGTCCTCACATCCAGATGTCTTTACTGAGCGCAATGGATGCTGCTTGTGAGGAGATCACAGCAGATCGTTGTAGGAGGTGGCTGCATCATGCCAAAAAATTTATCCCTCATTGAATTGCAAGTGATGATATCAGGAGTGATGTGGATGAAATGTTGTGGCCGGACAGAGAGGACAGATTGGATGACCGATGAGTTTGATGAACCTGCAACATCTTTTCTTTTTTATTGCACATATCATGTTTATTTTGCTGTATTTTTTATGTACAAGCTTTTTCATATATTGTAAGTTGGCTGTGAAGTGTGTACATACGGTACAATGATGAGAAAGTTTTGAATAAATCTTTTGTCTTAAGTATAGTGTGTGCAATGACTTTTTGACATCAATACTATTCAGCTGCCTACATATACTTGTCATGGTTCCGCCTCTCCGAGCTGTCCTTTCGTGTGCCTTCCCTCTCTTCTGGTTCCCTTGGGTGTGTGTGTGTCTGGTCTCTGATTGGTTTATTGCATGTTACGCCCAAAACACACCTATGAACTAATAAAGACACTTAGTACAACCCTTTTAGGCCATGCGCCCACTGCATCGAACCTTTTTTCTTCACGCCGTGCGCTTCGTTCGTTAAAATATGGCCCAAGGACTTGACATTCTGATGGCACTGATAAGTTCATTGATATAAATACTTACTTTTGAGATGTGCACTAAGGATTTTGATCAATCTTTAGGCTTTTTCAGGTAATCCATTTTTAAACTTGTTTATACAAATTGTTTCAAGAAATGCATTTACTAATTGTATTGAGAGAGGTAATGCTCATTGAATTGAGACATCAAAATGGATAACACAGATAAACCAATTGATATTATAAAAAAAAGAATTGTCAGGATTCTTGAAATATCTGCTGAAGAGATAGATGAAGGAATTACTTGAAAACTCCTCTTGTACAACTCAGGATGAGAGCTACTCTTGTAACATTGAAGAGCCTAATACAAACGTAAACCGTGCATAACAGCACAAAATATAGAAAACATTGCACTTGCAGATATACTTGAAAGAGACAATAACTCGTCAGCACCGCACAGGTACAATAACCAGCACCAAACACTTACTTTAAGGCACTTAAATACACAAAAATGAAACTACCAACATCAGGTGTGTCTGGTAACTGAGGACATGGCAACGCAATTAGTAATCTGGGGAGTTGGAGCGCTGGATGTGCTGATGGGTGGAATCGACTGTGACAGAATCCCCCCCTCCAGAAGCTGCACTTGCAGTGGATGCCAATAACTAGAATTGTGGTTTGCCCCTCGGACCTGGGTAGGTCAGTAAGAAGGTCCACAGACAAATTAACTCTTACATTGTGCGCAGACAGAACAATATGTCACGTAACTTCTGACATCCATATTCATGGATGGCCACCAGTATTTATCACTCAAGGACTGTAGCATGCGTACAATCCACCGGTGCCCCACAGTCGGAGTGGTGTGCGCCCAGACCAGAAATCTGTGTCGAACCTCTGTAGGGACATACTGTACAGTATAAACAGTCTACTGGACAGTTAGGTGGTGTAGGATCTCTCACCTGTCCCTGACAAATGTCACTGTTAATATCCCAGAGAATAGGCGCCACAATTCTCGCCAAAGGACTGATGTGTTGTTCCTCTCTCACACTTTCCTCTGTGTTGTGGAGACATGACAATGCATCAGCTTTGGCATTCCTTGAACTCGGATGGTAAGGCAACTGGAAATCAAAACGAGCAAAGAACAATGCCCATCTGGTTTGACGAGGATAAAGAAGCTGGGCTGTCTTGAGATATTCCAGGCTCCGATGAACCATCCACACGACAAAGGGGTGTTTAGCACCCTCCAACCAGTGTCTCCACACTTTCAATTCCCTCTTAACAGCCAGGAGCTCTCTATCCTCCACATTATAATTTTGTTCAGCAGGTGAAAGCTTCCGGGAATCAAAAGCACATGGGTGAAGTTTAGGGTTGAGATAGCACTGCTCCAATCCCAGCTGCTGAGGCATGCACCTCAAACACAAAGGGCAGTGAGGGATCCAGATGCTTGAGAAGGGGGGCTGAAGTGAAACACTCCTTCAATGTCTGAAAGGTGACTTTAGCTCCAGATGTCCAGACGAGTCATTGAGGGTTCCCTTTCAGTAGAGAAGTGAGAGGCCTAGCAATATCACTGAAACCCCGGATGAAGCGCCGGTAGAAATGTCAAAACCCCAACATTTTTTGCAGGCCCTTACCTCAGCCGATATGCGATACCCTAGGAAGGTTGTGGTTGATTGGTGGAAATAACACTTCTCCGATTTGGCAAATAGATGATGCTGAATCTGACCCTTCAACACTGCCCTCAGCAGGGTCATTAGTGAGCCCATAAGGCATGACGAGATATTCATAGTGCCCTGTGGTGGTACTGAACCCGGTTTTTCAGTTTAGCAAACCAGACTGCTCCATGCATCTGTTCTATGGTAGTGGAGATCAATGATAATGTGCAAAGCGGCACCTAGCCTGAGGTCGATGGCACAATCCCACTCCCTGTGAGGGGGAAGGTAGGTAGCTTGAACCATCTAGAATGCCTCCTGGAGGTCTTGGTATTCCGGTGGCACAGACACAGTTTAAGCGCTATTCGGACATTCCACCAACGTAACCCCCAAGGACACCAACAATTACTTCTCCTGACACTCTAAAGACCAGGGTAAGTCCAGAATAACAGGATGTACAGATCAATGCATAGTATAGAAGGATAAGAGTTCATGATAACTATGGTTACCTGTGACTTGCAAAGATGCTGTGATGTGTATATCCATCCTGGACCTATCCATCTACAGCAAGAACAGACACTGGAGTGCGTAATACTTGGATAGGAATTTAAAGCCTATCCACCAGTTGTTGAATAATGAAATATCCTGCAGCTCCTGAATCCACTAAGGCAGAGAACTCTGAGGAGGCAGAATACTCAGGCAGACTAACAGACACATTCAAAGACTGAGAGGAGTTCCGTTTGGACCTCTTATCAGGACCTGGTTGATGCAGAAATTATAAATCACATTGAAGCAGCAACCTGCAACATTTGGTGAGAGAACCATCAAAACGTTCAGGGAAAGCTAGGTGAACTGTAGTGGAACAGATGCTGTGTCTGGTAGAGAGTAAGCCCTGCGTGGTCCCTGATCAGGCCCCTGATCAGACGATCCATCGTCCCTGATCTGCTTCTAATCGTCATATAGCCTGTAGGACTTCTTGCATAACCGAACTGAGATCAACTGGTGATGGTGTTGCTGCAATTCCCGTTTGTAATATCTAACCGCCTCTGACAATCCTGGCATTCCTGCTGTCTCCATGTTGTTAAGGCTGGTTATTCTGTAACAATATGTCTTGTGAGGTAGGAGACAGATGCAGGAATCATTGAGGCAAAAAGAGATTACTTGAAAATCCCACTTGTACAACTCAGGACCAGTGTTGGGTATAACGCGTAAGACTATTTATTTTTTAAAGTAACCTAAAGCATTATATTCAAGTAATTAGTTACTAGTTACATTCATAACGAGACAATTTGTTACATTTACGTTATATTTTCACCTTTTCTGTTTTAGAACACAATTTTATAATTATTATCAGTTGTCGTTTTGTTTCTTAATCCGTATTTCATTAGTGCGCCTCCACGCCAATCAAAAAAAGGAGAGATCTTGCACCTAAAATTGTAATGTGCAGAGTTATGCAGATTGGAGGTTAGCAAAATGGAAGAATACATAGCCTACATTTTACCAGCTGAAAATATTCACATTACTTCAAAACTATCAAAAAGCAGGGAGGATAAATAAATGTGTCCAGTGAGCTGTGCACCTGTCGAGTGGGAATATAATGGAAAGCTTGTCATCGTTCGTCTCACTCAAATGTTTGGACCGAAATAGCTTTTTTCTTCTATGGAGTCTACAACGAGTGGAGGTATGTTATTTTCAAGTTATACTTTCCCCGGTTATTCCAATAAACACGCGTTGAAAACGTGCATAATGTTACAGAAAATGTCCAATGTGCTTTAAAAGGCGATGAGAACGCACTTTATGGAAGATTTCTACCTACAGTAGGCTACATAAGGTGCGCAAGGATTCAAGTGACATGCACTCGGAACGTGTGTATTTGTGCCAGTAAACACACATTCAGAATGCTTATAATTCTGCCACCAACAGATCTAAACTGTACCCTTTAGACCAGAGGTGGGCAAACTATGCGGCCCACCGGGTCCTTTGATCTGGCCCGCCAGGCTTTTTTACCCTCCACAGTTTCCCGCGATTGTATCGCGATTATCTCGCGAACCGTATATGCTAGAAACTAAAGCTTGGTAACGTTGGAAAGATGAACATCAGCCGAAAAGAATGAGTGTTAGCTTATCCATGTGAGTTCATCCATGTGTTTTTTACTAAACACTAGTGATGGGAAGTTTGATTATTTTTACTGAATCTTATCTTTGAATCTCGTTCATTCAAATAAATGAATCATTTTGATTCGTATCGTTCAATTGCGCATGCGCAGATCGAAATGAACGAAAAGAACCAGTATACTGATCCGTACCGTATGTACTGGATCATAGAAATAAGCCTTCGCAAAAAAGAAGGAAATAACTAACTTAATTAACCATTAAATGGATCATAGAAGTAATGCACCTGCGCAAATCCAAAAACATTTAAGATATTGAACTAATCTCATACGACGTCTGGTAGAATGTTTTACATTTGAGGCAATAAAATAAGTGTAGCTGTCAAGTGTGTTGTTCACTTCCATCCCGCAGCCTGGACTTTATATTATTCAAACATTTGTTCATTTGAGGCAGTGCGCATAGGCAATATGTAACAGTCTACCGTATAATCAATTCATTATAACAAAGATGTTCAGTGGCCAATGAGTAATACCAATACATACGTGTGTAGTAAACCCATTATTTTAAATATCCAGCGTCATATGACTTAGTAAGAATAACAATTAACATAAAGCTTAAAATATTTATTTTGTACATAATCCTGTAATAGGATCAACAGACAGATTAATAGGTAAACTATGATAAAGGTGCATTTGTCAAATTAGTAATTTGTTCGGACTAGTTAAGTCAGTCTACAGTGATGAGCAAACATGTGCAAATCCCCCCCAAAACAACAAAAAAAAAAAACAAAAAAAAACATGTGCAAATCCAATAACTACATCGTATTGAATAATAGAGTAATGTGCCTGCCCCAAAATGAACGATATGAACGATCCAGGTACTAGTACCGAGCAGTATACTGGATCATAGAAGTAGTGCGTCTGTGCGAAAAAGAACAAAATGAACAACTCATGTACCAGTACCGGGCAATGTACTAGTATGACATACTAGTACCGAGCAGTATACTGAATCACAGAAATAACGCGCCTGCGCCAAAAACAACGATATGAATGACTCATGGTACCAGTACGGAGCAGTATACTGGATCATAGAAGTAATGCGCTTGCGCCAAAAATAACAATATGAACGATGCAGATACTAGTACCGAGCAGTATACTGGATCATAGAAGTAATGCGCTTGCGTCAAAATGAACGATATGAACGATTCAGATACCAGTACCGAGTAGTATACTGGATTATAGCAGTACTGCGCTTGCGCAAAAATGAACGATTTGAACGATTCAGATACTAGTACCGAGCAGTATATTGGATCATAGAAGTAATGCGCTTGCGCAAAAATGAACGATTTGAACGATTCAGATACTAGTAATGAGCAGTATAATGTGTCATAGAAGTAATGTGCCTGCGCGAAAATGAACGAAATGAACAATCCAGTATGAATCGTACGTACCGGTCTTTTAAAAGATTCGTTCAAAATTAACGAATCGTTCATGAATCGCCCATCACTACTAAACACATTACAGACAGGAAGTAGGACGTGAAAATGACAAAATAGCAATGCGGCCAGGCGCGGATTAATGCACAGGCTTACATAGGCTGCAGCCTAGGGGCCCCACGTGTGCAGGGGCCTCGGATTGGCCAACCAAATTTTATTTATTTTAAATTTACTGCAGCGCGAACAAAAAAGACCCTAATAGCTTGTTTGCATATGACGTCAAGTCACTGCGTTGCCATGGCGCGAAATACAGATGGAGGGCATGAA
>JACXGM010024438.1:0-15782 GCA_016801145.1 Umbra pygmaea
CAGACTGACTGTATGACCTCATCAAGCGCTTCCATGCTCTTCAGGATATACAGACTGACCTCATCAAGCGCTTCCATGCTCTTCAGGCTAAACAGACTGACTGTATGACCTCATCAAGCGCTTCCATGCTCTTCAGGATATACAGACTGACTGTATGACCACATCAAGCGCTTCCATGCTCTTCAGGATATACAGACTGACTGTATGACCTCATCAAGCGCTTCCATGCTCTTCAGGATATACAGACTGACTGTATGACCACATCAAGCACTTCCATGCTCTTCAGGATATACAGACTGACTGTATGACCTCATCAAGCGCTTCCATGCTCTTCAGGATATACAGACTGACTGTATGACCACATCAAGCGCTTCCATGCTTTACAAGATATACAGACCTTGAACCTGGACACTCCTAACCTCTATGCTGTTCAGGTTCTAAATCTCTTCACCAACATGTAAACTATACCTTTAGCATTCTGCCTCATTATAGTGTCCAGAGATGTTCTCTGTACACCCAGACAGTGAGGCTTCAACAACAAAGTGGCTATTGTAGTGGGATACTTCAGAATAAGGATCATCGTTAAGTACACAAGCATTCATTACAGAATTCAATTCAATGCCTGTAGTTAGTTTTATTTACATGGATGACAGTTGATGTTCTAAGGTATTTCGGATATTCAACCACTAGACTGGAGCAAAGACTGGCCTGCTCTGAAAGACTCATATCATTTCCACTGGGTTTCATTCTGACATAGAATTTAGGAATCAAGAGTTTTAGGATGCTTTATTCACCATTGCCAAATCAAGCAGCTACTTTTCCTGGATCTACAAAAATGATATAGAATGTAGTTTAAAACAACATTTACAGGAATAAATAAGTAATAACCTCAAACGTAACACAACGGAACTTGAAGTCCTCCAGGCCTGTCCGCCTCAAGACCTCTCCATGACAGTTGAAACTTGAATGAAATTTAAATGTACTTAAATATTTAAGGTGAATATAGTATATATATATATATATATATATATATATATATATATATATATATATATATATATAAGTTACACATTAAGGAGTTACACATGGAACTGATTCTGTTGAGGTCGGAAATATATATTTTATACAGTTTTGGAAGAGTGAATGCAGTCTTTTGAAGTATTAAAAACAAAAATGGTTATACAGTGCATATTGTTATATTATGTTGAAGGCTGTTCTGCTTTTGTAGACCCTGTTTTTTGACAGGCTAATGGCTCCCTCATGTGTTCAGGTTGGTCATTGCATCCTAATCCAGCTCTGTTTAGAAAATACAATTAGATTTATTTTGGATGACCGATATTCACATGAATAATCAATATTAACATTGTTTACCTTAGATGGTGTATACTGAAATAGTATCTAAAATCAGATAAAATAGTTATATAAGTGAGAATCAAAACGCATGATGGAATAAATTAAATTTAGTCAACGTTGTGGAAAGTACTATTACATTGATGTCTCCTGCCCTAGAGACCACTGGGGTAATTAAATGAAGACCTGATCAATGGCCACACTGATATTGATTTTGTAATTACATAAACCTTTAATAGATGTGCTGTTGTCAAGCTTACTGTACATCTGCCTCGCCCACTGTGATCTGGTCATGTTTCTGTGCTATAGGCAGCTTCTTAGTCTGTGTTGATGATAGAAAGCACATTGTAGGATAAAGCACTAAACAAAATTGCCCCTCTCCTTCTCTCTGAGGTGCCTGATGAATATGAATATTAGTAAATTGTCTCTGGAGTGTAACAGTGTGCTCCGTGTGTAAATTCACAGAGTTGGCAGATTGTTAGTAAATTCCAAGTGCTTTGCCCTTGAAAGGTTCAAAGCACACACTGGAGACTGGCCAAAGAGTAGGGTTTATCAGAGCATTTTAACTTCACGAAAAAAGTCAAGCACCCAAGCTAAAGGTAGGAAAAAGGGATGAAAGCAGAAGTTACAGTTTAGTTGAAGGTTGGGTGGTATTGAAAACTAAAATAAATCCAAATTTTATTTTCAAGCTGCACATTTGCTAGCTTGCAAGCAACTTTCAAATCAAATATAATTTGCCACACGTGCCAGATACAACAGGTGTGCCCTTTACAGTGAAATGCTCAAGAAATACAGTATAATAAAAACGTAAAAAATACAACAATTCTTCTGTAGTGCTTTTTGGTAATTGCTGTTTGTGTCAAAATGCTCTCAATGGTGCTAAAGAAGTAGAACTTAGAGGATGTTAGTGCTCATAACATGAATATGCCCCTAGCTCGGCTGATTGATTCTGGAAAAACATGACACAAGCAGGGCAGAGAGTACCCCGGCTTCACGCTGCAGCACTGAGGCTGAACACCCATAAAGCACCACAGAAAGGCTGCTCTGACAAGCATCCTCCTCTGAGGACACAGAGGTGTGTGGGAGAATTGTCCTGTGCTCCACACCAACATTTCTGAAGAGCCTATTTGTGTTAATTTGTAAGATGTGCCCTGATGAATTTAAATGGTTTAGCCTCACCATCTTTAATGTGGTATTACTCATTTTTGTATCAGTATTCACTAGCCTGCTGTGTGGCAGGCTTGGTCCAGTATGTGTTGTTATGACTGACTTATTAGTCTGTAGATGGATCAACAGCACCCTCCTCTGGACAAACATAGTATTGTTAAAATGCTCCTATTCTAAACAGAAGCATACAAATTTATTTGAACCTCAAAATGTATAGCAACATATTAAATATTTAAGGAGTCTTACAAATTATGTTAAGGTACCTACTAGGTACTTTGTAGATTAAATTGTCATCCCCTAGGGAGAAGAAAGAGTAATCAAAACAACCAGAGCAAAATCAATCAAAAGGAAATGTCAATGTCTGACTGGTTTATTAGAATAAGAAAGTTGACAGAGAGCAAAGTCTCCATGCTAAGTGACAAGTAGAGCTGAAGACAATGTGGAAACAATGTGCAACTGCAGAAGGGTGTGTGTGTGTTTGTTTGTGCGTGTGTGAGTTTGTGCGTGTGTGGTGTGTGTTTTGTGCAGTTGAGGGTGCATGCATGTGTTTGTGTGACAGACACATTTGCAGACACAAGCACACACACTTGCGTGTACTGTACAAATTCACACGTGGCTACGTCTGTCCACACAGAGGCTGTGTCATGCAGCTACTGCACTTCACTTCCATTTAAGCGTTGAGATTATGCACACACTGGGACACAGGGTGACATTGGAGCCCTGGTCACACAGGGACAGCCAGCCTCCGGTGAGAGCACCAGGACTGCAGGAACTCATCACAGTAGCAGGACACTCTGGATGAGGAAATCTGGGAAAGTTCAATTGGCTGTGATTTCAGCCTGCAGAAAGTGCTCCTCTCAGCCTTCAGACAGGGCTCAAACACAGCACAGACTTCAGGGTAAAAGAGCAAATCGTGAGACGACGTTTACAGTACAGTCATGGTTATCGTCATCAATGTCATCTCATCTTCGTCAGCAACTCACTCATCATCATTAAATTCACACACCAGAGAGAAAATAAAAATTCCAATACAACAAATTCAAAGAACAAATCAAATATTACCACCGAAACAAACAAAAATAAAAACCTGACAAGAATGATCAGTGCAGCCTAAATATGTAAATGTTCTCTACAACTTTACAGAAATGCAAACATTTTTGTGCTTATCCTTGGATGTGTTTAGCTGGAGGATGAGTAATCACAACGCTGCCGGTGTGTTTTCCTTAGGGCAACACGTGAGGCGACTTAACTTCTTTATTTGGTTTGGCTCTTTTTAGGGCAGCCCATCCCAACATGGCAGTTTCTAGCTTGGGGATTTACCTAAGTCATTGGGTTACCAAGGAAACAGGACAACTACTAACTAACGCTTGATCTCATACACACACACACTCCATGATGTTTCTACACACAGATCAGGTCATGTTGGGTGTGAGGTGTGTTTGTGTTGGGGGTGGCGGACTCTAAACTGAATGCAATCTACATAACAAACTGATTGAAACCAGAAAATTCCAACAGAAACAAACCGCTCCCAAAGAAAACAATTTACTGCATCAGGGGATTGAAAATGTACGTCACATTTTGAAAACATTTAAAACTGATTAAAAACAGATTTCTGAGCACTTCACAGTAAATTACTCAGATTTCTAATTTCGCATTGACACATTTGAATCTGCCACTGTAGCTGGTGCTAATACACAATGTACAGGGTGAGGCTAAAGCTTGTGTGTTTTGGTCTGAGTGCACGCCTGAGGGCTGTATGAAGGGAACCACAGAGCGCTTCACGGTATAATCACGGTGGACTAACATAATCATATTATCGTGTCTGGTGGACATCCCTGGGCCCCAGCCACCAGTCCGTCCTCCCAGCTCACCCGCCTTGGGATGACAGCGGAATGTAATTCAATTAAATCCTGAATTTGGTTAGGGAGTAGTGCATGCGTCTGTGTGCGAGTTTGTGCCTCACTGTCGCATGTGCGTGTGCACGCGTCTGTGTGTGCACAAGGGGATATCTGCACTAGAGTGGGCTCTCATTTGATTCTCGATGTGTCTCTGGTAATCTTCTCAGGGGCTCGTCAGCCCATTAGGAGCCGGGATGTACTTTGCTTAATCAACCGTGTTTAGTGAAACAGTGTAAGGGGCACGGCTGGCTGGGCGGGCAGAGCTGTGCTCATTCACACACTGCACTTAGGGGACGCCGCTGGCTGGAAGACGGAGAGGAGCACAGGACGCCGGGGCGCTGCAAGGCCCCATGCTCTCCAGCAATGCTCCCCTCGGGGCTACGATGGCGATGGAAGGAGGAAAGATAGCCTGTACCGTGTTAATACAGTACTGCCACCAACCTATAACTGTATTCATTCATGGATACACTGTGTACACCCTGCTGTACGACCAGCGCCCAAACAAACACCCACACACTCACATGCCCACAGCCCCACAGACTGGCCAGCACACGCACACACTCACTATTTTCCAGTTGTTTCCTTGCCCTGAGCCATGCACTGACACCTTCGCCCTGCTGGATCATGTGCTCACACTCTATTTATCTCTTTCAGTATTCTACTTTGGTGATTTTCACCCATCCAACAAAAGGGGAAGTTCATCAGGTTTTACATGTGACCTTGTTTTCAGTCAATCTCGGCTTGTAGGTCATCGCTTCCTTTATTACACGTTTCTCCGAATGTTATTAAATGCTGCTGTAAAACATTCCAAACCAACTCATAATACCACAGACTGTAATTCTGAATAATGCCTCTGCACTTGAATAACTAAATGGTCCGCTGGGCCGTAAATCCAATTTGAAGCGTTGCTGTTTACAACAACAGCACATTATAAATATGCAAAAATTTATATATGGGACAAAATATTGGGGAGAAGATTCAGTCCTGGGACATTAGACAGAATTCATTTCTAAACTAATATTATGCAGTTTACAGTGTTTGGAGCATTTTATAAAATGCATAGACACATCATAATACAGTCACTGGCAAGTGATGATGCAGCAATATGTCACAACCATTGTTCACTGTTATAAGACAAAAACATTAAAAAACATAAACTACATCTACAAAAATAGTGAAAATATGGCCACACATAAAAATTGTTGAACTTCCCCTCAAGACCACCAAACCCACCCCGGCAGATAGCTACCCACACAGACCAAGTCTCCAGCTATCATCTCTGAATATAGGCGTCCTCCATAGCGAAGCCGTTCAGTAATGGATGGGTGCTCTGTTGCTGTGCTGGTGTGGTTCTCCCGCCACCCTCTGCTCAGCCCCACCACATCTCAGCCTCGGCTCCCCCAGTACTCCTTCAGCAGCAGGATCTCTCTCCAGCTCTCCCTCGCCCCTCCTCCCAAACCCGGCGCCCCTCTAATCGAGCTGCACTATGCGGTCCCACGCGTGATGCTGACGGGGTGCAGTTAACACAGCTGTGAATGTCGGGGAGTGTGGCAGAAATTGCAGACGATGTCTGACGGTTTAGAGATTTCGTCGACAGCCAGAGACAGCCCCCCCTTGACCCAGATAAGCCCGGACACCAGACACCGTATCGACAGACCTGGGCGAGAGTGGTGGGACTGTAAAAATAAGTCCCACCAAAACATTAAACAGATTAGACGGAGACAAGCCCAAACAGTCCCACTTTCCGTTGTCCGCCAGAGTCCCTTGTGAGGAGACGCTAAAAGGCAGAGACACAACAGTGACAGGGGTCTGATTGATGCTCGTCTGCCGCTACCGGCCCTATACGTCTGTCCTTGGCCCACCCTATTGCCTGGTCCCAGACCCAAACGCTGTCAATGTCTATGGGGGGGACGGAGGGTCCTCATTCATATTCCACTGGGCTGCGGCGCTGGGTTTCGCCCTGCCGGCCCCAACTCTTACGACTATTTGTTGCAACCGTCCTCCAGCTCCGGGGCACAAAGACGCTCACTGTCAGGAGAAGAACCTGAATGAGCGCCCCAGTGGCAGGCCCAGGACATGCTAGCTCCCACAGCCAGGCACACATTCCCTTACATGGGCTGGTTACCCTTCCCCTCCATGGGTGAGGCAGCCCAGGCCTCAGGTCAGGTCTCACTGACCCAGGGAGAGACAGACAGACATGGATCCATTCTGCCCACTCTCCCTGTTCCCTCCATGATTTCAAATCATCGGGAAAGGTTTCATCCTCTCTCATCTACTCTGCTGGTTCTTCTTCTCTCCACCGAGACATCTGCAAGTCCAGTGAGGCTGTTGGTAAATCTAAAATGCAGTTTGAGTTGGGGTTGTCACAGTTACTTAGTATGATATCATAGAGCTTAAGAAACACATAAGAAATGTGTGTTTTGTGTGACAAATGATCTTTGACATCAGCTTATTTGTATATGAACCGTTTGTATTCTCACTTTTAGACAGAACGCCTCTTCTACACTGACTGTGTGATCTTGTGTCCTCTGGCATTGCTAATATATTCCAAACAAAAGCTGACTGATAGAGTTATAGTTCTTTCCCGGAAACCAAGGACAAGCATGTGGCTGTTTGCTGGATGCTGGCAAAGCACAAATAAAAATGTCACACACAAACAACGACCTGGAGAGCACAAGAGAGTACACAACTGAATGCAAAAATATCAGTGAAGCAATTCTTAGTTTTCTTGTTATTCCTTCACAAAATGTCATCTCCTTTGCCGCTCTTACTAGTCCATGAGTTTGGTATTGTCCAGTCCCAGCTCAGTGGGTTAAACCATGTATGGAGAAGAGGGGTGTACAGGCCCAGCTCCGTGGTTTAAACCATGTACGGAGAAGAGGGGTGTCCAATCACAGCTCCGTGGGTTAAACCTTTTACTGAGAAGAGGGGTGTCCAGTCCCAGTCCCTCTGGTTAAACCATGTACTGAGAAAAGGTGTGTCCAGTCCCAGTCCCTCTGGTTAAACCATTCATGTATGAAGAAAAAGGGTGTCCAGTCCTAACTCCGCAGGTTAAACCATGAACGGAGGAGGGGTGCACGTCTCAGGGGGAGAGTAGAGCTGCAGTTGTGAGGTGTATGACCTCCTCTCTTTAACTCTCCCTTTCTCTCTCTGAACTGCTGGTTTCTGGACTCCCAGTCTCTTCAGTCAGTCAGGCTCGGCGCCAGGGGATGTCAGAACATTGAATGACAGTGAGAGAGAACAGACAGGGCAGGATTTGGGTCGGGAGTGTGAGCCTCAGGGGTATTTCAGTTGCTTAGGGAAAATGGGTTTTAGAGACAGGGGTTCATGGCGCTCTTCTACTCACTGGCCACTAGGGGTGCGCTCGCTCACGCCCAGCAGGTGACTGAAGTCGGCCAGACCATGGTGGTTGGCTCGGATCAGGCTCTGGCGCTGGGAAGGATAAGGAGCTCCGAGGTTACTGTTATAGTTGATCCCCTCGTGGGTCCAGCGGGGGGTATCCCCATAGTCCATCTGGGTGGTGGGTGCTGAGACCACCCTCCTGCGGTCGGGGGAGTCCTGCGGTGTGGCTGGGTAGTTGTACTCGCCTGCAGAGTTCCTCAGGGTGCTCCTGGGTTGTCCACCGTGGGACTCCCGGTTGCTGGCCAGGACCAGGTAACGTGTTCGCTCCAAGTTGGGGGGCCCCACCTCCATCGGGTCTTCATGACGGCCCCCTCGCTCCTGTAGGAATTTGGAGCTCAGGTAGATGTCGGCGTTGTTCGGGCAGGGTGTGCCGACTGAAGTTAGGAAGGTCTGACTCGGGTCCCAGTCTCCATCCGGCAGCCTCATGCTGGGTGGAGGCCGTTTCTGCTGCAGAGGTGTCTGTTCTGGAGTTGGCAGGCCCGTATCTCCTATATCACCTTTGGGCCACCCGTTGGGTGTCACGAACGGGTTGTCTGCCTGGGAATGTGTCCGGGAACGCTCGCTGCCACTGGTACGGGTCACACTCATGACTGAGCCGCTCCGTCCCTGTCCCAGCATGCTCTGTTCCTTGTCCCCTTTACGGCTCCTGTGGTTGGCTCCTGCCCCTCGTGTGCGGTGGCGGTGGCTCATGATCCAGCAGACAGCCAGGCCCGATAGCACCGCCCCTGTTGCGAACGCTGACACTGCAGACACAACCAGCAGGTTGACTGAAACCAGACCGTCTGGTTCGTCAATGAAGGACTCCTGTAGCAGACCTACACACACAGAGACACAGAACAGGCGGTCAGTAAGACAACCCACAACAGACCTACGGTCAGTAAGTAATGGTTGTTAAATAAACTATATAAAAAAATCAATACTTTTCTGTCTTTCTAAGTTCAGAGCATTTTAGCTCAAATTAACATGTGAGAGTTTACAGCTTGACAAGATTCCCTTTGCCCCAGTGGGAGGGCAGAACGGCTATGCTGGGAAGGTATTGGTGTAACAGCTAATTGAGTTCATTACCTAAAGTGGATGGTGATTTTAATGACAGTAATAACTGTCTTCCTGATTGAGAATATCTCCCAACCCTGAAATGTTGTGGAACATTAACTTTGCAGCGGAAGATGCTTGTATGCTCTGGAATTAATACTGAGTAATTGGTTTAAGTTGCATACTGTATTTACACATGAAATTCACAGCGCAATTATTTAGTAATTTCTCAACCGTATGAGAAGCTATTTACAATGTGTACAAACAATGACAGCAATTCAGAAAAGAGGCCTAAGATAATATGTTACTTTGCCCCACAAAGAACAGGAGAGACGCTCCTCTGGAGAACAGAATATATGAATTATTAAAGCAGGGAAAAAACAGGAACGCACAACGCTGCTGCCATGGATCAATTAAGAAAATGTCAAGAGAAAACATGTTCTTTGCAGTCCAAGCACCAGGGACCAACACCAATAGAAAACAAATAGCTTACCCCTAGCCAGAGGAGGAAATGAGGGGAAGAGAGGACGAGAGATGGAGAGACCAAGGGAAAGAAAGAAAATAAGCCTAGAGCAAACTACTGCAATAGAGGCCCCGGACCAACACTGTAAATGCTTTCTTAAATGACTAGAACAGCAAAAGGATGGTGATGTGTGTGGCTGAGAAGAGAGAAGACCAGACAAATAAAACAGGCCCCACAGGAAATGGATGGATGTCATTAATGGATGTTGGGAGCCACTTATTCACCCTAAGGAGAAAGGAGAGAAGGAACATTCCAGAATGCAGGGAGCAGCGGTCTGCTTTAAACAAACATACTTTTATCGTCTGACAATTTTATTGTAATGGAGACAAATGGCAACAATTAGAAGCAGGTAGGAGCAACTAGCAAGTAGTTAATTCTTGGGGTTTGGGGCTTGGCGGGACAGTGTTGTTCTCTAGGCCAGTGAAAGCCTACAGTACATTAAACACCACAATAGAAGGGGGCACTCGACAGGCCACATTGAAAAGGATTTAGTGCTAATCAAGTTGCCATCTTGGTCAATCAATGTCCTTTGCTACTCTAATTAGTGCTTTATCACTTATCCAATAGTCCATTGAGATACATGGAGGATAGAAGAGTACCATAGTTACATTGAATTACTGTTTTACAGTGTTTCTATGGCTTCTCCAACTAGAGACGGGACACTGACAGAGGAATTGGCCCACCAGCGCAGTCTATCTCCCTTTCCGAACACACTGTCAGCATCACCACAAGAGATGCCTGATCAGGATAATATTCAACTTATATTCCTCCTCGAGAGTGTTTTTCCAGTGGCAGGCATCGAGTCGGGAGAAGAAGAGTTTCATTGTCAGAATACGTCTCAGATGTCATTTGTTCACTGTGGCCTCTAGTTGTTTGAAAGGTAATGAATTGGTTCTGGTTTTGGGTTTGGTCATTCCTAAAAAGAAAGATAAAGCCTTGATGGCTCTCTAAACAACATTAGACCATCGTTTCATCCACATATGGAATTGCTCACTTCACTTTCACTGATGAAGGTTTCTCCATTCCCTTCAACCTTTTTGAAAATGCAGGAAGGGAGGTGGGAGGTCACAGTGGCACTTTAGATTAAATTCTGCACGATACAATAATATGCTCTCCTCTCGGTGCGAATCGAGGGCCTGACGGGCGTCTGTGTTTCGATGGCTCTGCTTGAGAACGCAGCGGCGTGGACAGCTGCCCTTTCCTGGTAATGGGACTGAGCCACCATTGAGATGCATGGTCCTATCTGGAGCAACACCATTCACTTTCCACTCAGAACCTCCCTCCACCTCCTCGCAGAGGTACGATGTGCATGGCAGGCTGAAAGAGCCAGGCCATTAGCGACTGTCGCCTTTAGAGCTGCTCAGCTTTGTGGCCGAGGCTGGGGGAGAAGAAGCAGCTGGAGCAGGCAGGGGTGAGGAGGCGGGGGTAGGTCTCACTGTCCCAACGGGCTGACAGCAATCCTCTCCCAGTCGACTCACTTATTAAACCTTAATGGAAGCCGCCCTGACAGTCAGCCTGACAAACACTAAGCACGTCTTGGGCTTGCAGCTCCAATTACAGCGGAACAGTAGAGGCAAGAGCAGCCTAGTTAGAGCTGAGAGGAGTAGGACCAGTTGGAGCTGCGGGGGACTACCAACTATATTCTAGTTCTTTGAGTTTGTTTCTGGACATATTTACCCAGGCTGCTGAGTGCACATTCTCTCCTTTCTGTGTTGCCTGTATGGTAATTTCCCCTCATCTCTCAGTCCTCTCAGACTCTGACCTTACAAAGCTCCTCTCTTTATTCATCTCCAGCATTACCCCTCAGATATGTTCCATTCATTCTTTTGCCCTCCACATCTTTCCTTTGTCCGTCTCTCCCCGTCGTCTTGTCCGCCAATGGACCCAGTCTCAGAGCAGCCACAGGTAAAGCCACAGTAGCCTCGGCTCTTGGTTAAGATTTGCTTCATTATAACACTGGCATGGTATGGATTTGAGCTGCCCATGCTCGCATATTGGCAGGCCTTTCAGTGGTGAGGTTATTGATTTTCAAACCCAACGTGGTGCCAATGTGGTGACTGCTGGGAACATGCCATTATTAAGTGTGATGCAGACTGCTCGGGGATATGAAACCACGGTAACAGCGAGTGGGCTGGCTCACACATGAAACATCCTAACTTCAAACTACTGTCGAAAAACAACAAGAATAACCCAAATGACATGCCTCTGACAGAAACACGTCTGAGTTTGAGATGGACTGACGTTACTGGTGTGCTTTGGAATGATCTGTGGAATTTGATCTAGAAAATGTTTCTCTGCATATCATTGTGTTTTGTACCTGCAGTGTACCTGCAGTGTCAGTACACATGCATACTGTCAATGGATGTGATTGTGTGTGTGTGTGTGTGTGTGTGTGTGTGTGTGTGTGTGTGTGTGTGTGTGTGTAGCAGGGACGCCGGGCTCGCATTACCTTCCTGACTCGGGGAAATGGAATGGTATCACACAATGGGTTTGATGCGCTAAACACCGTTCCATTCACTCCAGTCCGAACGTAATGCGAGCCCGGCGTCCCCAATTAAGACCGACCATGGCTGGTGTGTAGTCATATTGTGTGTGTAGTCACATTGTGTGTTTGTAGCCACATTGTTTGTGTGTGTCATCAAATTGTGTGTGTGTGTGTAGCAGTCACAGTCGGTAGATACTAATTGGGGAGGATGGGTGCATGTTATCCCTGGGACCGGAGTGAATAGAGCAGTGCGTAACGCACCAAACCCAGTGTGAGATACCGTTCTGTTTCCCCCAGTCCGGAGAGTAATATGAGCCCGAACTCAAACAAGGTTCACCGACCATCACTGGTGTGTAGCCACATTGTGTGTACAATCACATTGGGTGTGTAGTCCCATTGTGTGTGCAGTCACATTGTGTGTGTAGTCATTGTGTGTGTTGTCAAATTGTGTGTGCAGGCACATAGTGTGTGTAGTCACATTGTGTGTGCAGTCACATTGTGTGTGTAGTCACGCTGTGTGTACATATGTATGCATGTCTGTTAGCGTGTAGATGTAATATATGAAACCAAGGTAATGCTGGCTCTCATGCCTCAGTGATTTTGCTCATTATCCTCTCTCTCCATCTCTTTATTCCATTCTTCTCCTTTCAAAGAACGACTGCAGAATCTATCTTGCTGCATTCTCACTATATCTCTGTCTCTCTCTCACTCTGCTGAAAGACTGGAGGCTCAATCTAGGCCTCGGTTACTCCCTCCCGCTCACCCCTCATCTCTCTCACTCTCTACTGTGGCCTCCTTTCCTTCTCCAATTCTCGTATTCGGGGGTGCAGGAATGAGGCGTAGACAACTTGGAGCTCTAGAGCGTCAGCTTTGCTACATAATAAATGCAGTATTTAGGCAGAGTGTTGATGGCAGTTAAAGTTCCACTGCTTTGTCAAGGCAGAGTGGTGAATGAGTGTAGAGGCTGCAGAAACATGTCAGGGCATGTCTGAGGTGCCTCTACTGATCAATATCTAAAGAAATGTAACAAGCATGGACAAACTGCATGTTTTCAATTGAAATTACACTAAGAAATCTGCTAATAGAATCATGTTTTCAAATTTTACTGGCTCAGGATGTATCCATAATAATTGCATCCATACAGTAGTCCACAGTGGTCCCACACTGTTGCTTTGCTTGAGGTAAATTATAGAGTATGGTTGATTTAAATAATGGTGTGTGCTAAAATAATATCCATGGAAGGAAATCGATGCTGATCTCATGCTGTGCACAGTTTGTTGAAACGTAAAGCGTTGGTCAGTTAAGTGGTTCCTTACATTTATAAAAAGCATTATTTACACAGTTGATATTGAATGTTGGACTCTAGTTTGGCTTCAACTAGTGGGCCTATATTTTGAGACCTTGCTTTGTTTATCAAGACAGCCTGTAGGAACAACTTAACAAGGTTGAGGCTGTTCACATTTTCCTCCAATCCAAATTAAGCAGCTGGGTTGTGGACTGTGAAAGACAATGTGCTGAAACACATTTTCTTTTTTTGGGGGAAAAGTGTTTCTAAGAGGAATGTTGTTTATTTCTCTCCCCCACTGCTACCTCTGGTCATGGTGTTGGCTGGCGTTGGACTGTAATTGATATCCTGAATTTAGGTGAAAAGAAAAGCGCACTGTGGAAACTATTAATACATATTCACGAAACGTGTCACAGGCAATACATTCTCAACTCTAGCTGTGGTATAAGCCTAACGATCTACCAGGGGTTATGGTCCTGAACCATGTACCGTGCAATTTCAGCTTAATCGTTCTCAGATGCTAAAGATATAAATCTAGCTTGCAGTCGCTGTACGCAAAAAATATATGACTGCCAGATGAAAACACACCACTATTTGTTTTGGGGTTAACACTGCAGTGTTGAAACATTGGATTGGCTCCCATCACACACAGCTAAAAATGTTTAGTGGTGGGATAATCAACCTCAGCCATGGTTGGGGCTCGAGCCCATCTTATTGGCTGATTGAATCTGAGCGTTGATTTACGAGACACGTTTAATAAAATATCTCCTGCGCCATAGCTCCGCTTGTCCACATGGCTCTAGAAAAGCCTTCAGTACACAATGAGACCAATCGTCAGTGAGACAAGGCAGCCGACAGACAGCTAGTCTGCTGAGCTGCACAAAATCCCATTTAGAGTGATCAATACAAAGCATCTGGAGATGCGCTGGTATGACCAGTGCTACCTGGGAACAGTGTGAAGGATTAAAGTTTCAGGCACACAGAGACAATAGTATTGGTTTCAAAAACAATGTCAGTCAGTCAGGGTTAGGCCTATGGCAATATTGGGCTTGTTACCTAACTAATCCTTTGCTCAAACAACACTCTACAACTGAACGGAGTTAGGCAAAATGTAACTTTGTTTTGGGAAGAGCAAGGACAGAGCACTTTGAGAGCAGTTGTTTCATCAGTTAACTCTTGCCTGCTCCAGCCAAATGCTACACTATGTTCCGTATGTTTATTCTACATGCAACTCCGATACTAGGTATCCCGAGAGGCTGGGCGAAGGTGTCTATTTTTTTACCCGTTCCAAAGCCACATCTCAACCCAGATAAGTGTCTGCTCTGGATTAATTTATGCGGTAGACCACAACACCAACTATATAAATAAAATCAACAAGGACGTCTACATCTGTTCTAAGGTAAGTCAACAACGTATTTGAACGTTATATTTAACATCTCTAATAAAACGTAACATTAGCCTAACGTTAGCTTCTAGCTGCGTTGTACATCATGTCACTTCGTTTCCTTGGAGTTCATTGGGCTGTTATGTAGTTTTTGTACTTTGGCAATCGTACATGATTGTGTTGTCCAAAGTGCTCTAATTATACTAAGGTCAACTTTTGGAGTCTAACTTTATTAAAGTATCTGTAAATAACCGAAAAAACTTTAACAGATGTTTAGCAAAGCCCAGTATACTACAAAATGTTGCTTTAGCAGAAGAAAAATGTAGCTATGCTAATACGGAGCTTTAAGATAGGTTTAGATGAAAAATAAGCTAGTAGCAATTACCATAGCATATTTTACAAGTCACGTCAAGTTAGATTAATAGATTGAAAGAAATAATAAATTAATACATTGAAAGTAAATCACACTTCCTACCCTGCAGTGCACGAACAATGCTGATCCTCTATCTTGTAGTCTGAGATGGTGATGGCGACGAGATGCGGTTTATCACGTTTATTTACACTGTGACCAGTACATTTTTGCCTGGAGCTGAAGGTTTTTTTCAACCTTCTCAACAATAAAATCATTAATATAACCCTCCAATGCATGGTTAAGGCCCTTTTGATGACTTCGAGATGATATATAATCTTTCTGTCTCTTCTTCTTCTTCGGGGTTTTGTGGCGAATCGCACCCACCAAAGGCGCATACACCACCACCAACAGCACCGGAGAGCGAGGCCGGACACGGCCCACCCACGTCAACACCACCCCAACACTCCACAAACCCAGAAATTAACCCCCCCCACCCACCCTACTACCTACCCTCCCCCTTCACCTTCCCCTTCATCATCTCGTGCACCATTTCCCCCGTGACATCAGTGACACCCATAAAATCCTTAGCTGCTCCCACCACAACATCAATCCTTGCATTCCGTCCCTTCACCTGGCTACATACATTTATCACACTACACAAGAACGCCAAAAACTCCACTCTTCCCACCACCAACGAATCCTTGCCCACCACACACTCATGCTTACACTTCTCCGACAACACCACACTACGACCTCACACACCACCCTCCACCACCGGGCCTACACCCCTCTCCCGCTCCACCTGCACACCCACCCCCATTCCCCCCACTCTCCGCACCGCTTCCGCATACGTGACCCCTTCTACCTTTTTGACCCGCTGTGCCTCCACCGCCTTCTGCTGAAC
>JACXGM010024439.1:0-15924 GCA_016801145.1 Umbra pygmaea
AGGACGGGCTCGTATTACGCTCAGAACCGGAGTAAATGGAATGTGTGCAAAACAAAAAACAATTGGTTTTGTTCGTTGCGCACCATTCCATTCACTCCGGTTCTGAGCGTAATACGAGCCCGTCCTCCCCAATTAAGATCCACCGACCGCGGCTGATGGAGACACTACAGTAGAAATTTGTCTATATTGCACTAACCGCACTGTTATTCAAACTGCTGTGTTACGCTGATTTCAGGGATGCAGTGATACAGAGGAATACCATCCAATGTATTTTGTGATTTGTCGTTCTCGGTATCATAATACATTGGGTTTAGAGTGATGGTGAATGTTGAAGCTATGTGAAATCTTTGTGGTGTCTGAGGAGCTGATTGAAGGTAATACTCTGTGGCTGTGAAAACACGTAGTATTGGATGATCATCTCCCCGCTACAGTGTGTTCGGGTCGGCATCCAGGCTGATCGTCTTGTACTTGTCTTGAAACCCTCACGATCTACGGTGGCCCAGTAGTAGAACAACTTAAATGCAATATGTTTGGAGCACCGAGAGATAAATCCTGCATTACTTCTCACAATGAGTTGTAAAAGCACACACTCAGTAAAAAGCAATGGCCTCCAGGTTTCCCTAGGTACATGTATAATAAGTTAGGAAACACTAATTTATCTGTTCTTCAAGACATGTTGGCCAATTTATGTTGCTCAAAGGCTATGGTTTGAAAAGGGGAAATTCCGCAGTTAGACAACTGTCACTGTGTGTAGTGGCATTGCCATGGTAATATTCACATGGTTAACATTAGAGTATCAAGGAATTTCCCCACTGCATCAGTGTCACTTTAAAAAGCCGGAGATCCTTTGGTCTTAGACTGTGTCCATCCTCCTGACTTTTTAAACTAGTGGCTCTTGTTCTAAACAGATTGGGCTGCCCAATGAACAGGCCTGCTGCTGTTACATCCAGTTCTGTGAATCTTGCCTGCCAGCCTGGGCTCTGATGTTCTTTTAGAGCACAACTTTCATTTTAGGTGCTTGACAGTTGCAGAATCTCAAAAGTATTTAACCCCCCATGGACTTTACCACATTTGATTGTGTTACAAAAGTAAATCGAAATGGAGGTTTTGCCACTGAACAACACAAATACCATAAAGTCAAAGTGAACAATAAAAACTACAAATTGTTCAAAATTAATTGTAAATTCAAAATGTACAAATCAAATAATTATTTGCATGAGTATTCACCCCTTCGGTAATATTTGCTAGCAGGGCCGGCCCGAGACATAAGCGAAACCTGTTTGCCTGGCAACATTATATTGTGCCCGCAACACGAACTCTGATTTTTCCCTTCAGAATAATAGCGCTCGTTTTAGTTAATTGCAATAACCATTGTTAACTCATTATAAAGCTAGTGAATTGTAACCAAATGCAATTGTACTGTGTATAAATGAACAATAGCAATATGTGATAGAAAAAAAGCATTTAACATATTTTTTATAATAACAACAGTGACAAATCCGTTGTCCACACAATTTGATTGAATTTATTGTCAGTGTCACATGTGAAAACACAATTACATTAGAAATTAATTCACTAGAGTCTATTTAATCCAAAAATAGACTAATTTTAGCAACACATGAACATGGACCCACTACCCGTCTATGCATTGAATTAACAATGATTATTTCAATGAATTAAGAGCGCTATTATTTCGAACTGACAAATCAGAGTTTGTGTTGCGGTCACAATATAATGTTGCCAGGCAAACAGGTTTCGCTTATCTCGGGTCGGCCCTGTTTGCTAGTTACCTTTGATTACGTATAAATGTGGATGAAGTCCACGTGTGGTGGGCAATTGTCCGAGCCACTGTAATTCTGATCAGGGTGGAAAGAGTGACCTGGAGCTCAAGTCTTCCAGGGAAATGAACACTACCTCTGTCCCCCAGGTGAAGGCACCAGAGCAGCCTCGACGACCCCTGACCTGCGCCTTTCCTCTGACCTGCTCCAGCGTTTTGCCCAGAGGGCTGCCGAGGAACACCGTGTCCGGCCCCCACCCGGCGGCCCCCACCGTACACTCCTGCAGCCAGACGACCCGGCCAGTAAAGCGTATTAACTGCACTGACCTGGAGAGGCCCGTGGGGCGGCACTGTGGAGGCGGGGCGGAGAGTCTGGGCTCAGACAGCTGCTGCAGTACCCCACCAGGAAGCTCCTGCTACTCCTCCCAGCGCAGCAGCCCCGCTACGCTCTCTGTCAATCAGCCCCATGACTCGTTCCTGTCATGCTCCGCCTCCCCTGCCCGCCCTTCCCTGTCTGTCTCCCACCTGCTGCTGGAGGAGGAGCCAGAGACCAATGTGGACACGGGCATTCCTGTGACGACAGGAATGTGCTTGGACTCTGACGTTGCTATAGCGACTAGCCCGATGGACACAGGTGTTTCTGTGATATCACGCTCAAAGCGGCCGGCCGCGGTAGGTGCCTCTGCCCTGGAGAGCCTGGCCAGGGAGCTTAGTGCCTCCCTGCCAGACGCTCACACGCCTCCACCCTGCCACAGGACCTGGGCTTTGAGCAGCCCCATCACACCCGCCAGCCCAGGCTGCAAAGCAGGGTCACCAGCCTGGGAGAGTGGTGCTACCAGCCCAGGCTGCAAATCAGGGTCTACAGCCTGGGAGAGCGGTGCTACCAGCCCGGCGGGTCAGAGTTCCACCAGAGGGTCTGCCCTGAAACAGACTCCGGCTAGTATAGCTGCCTCACCCACACACTTAGACCCTCTGGATGAGTTCTTTATCTGACTCGCATCTGAGGACATTTGGTCACTATCTGACATAATGGGAATAAATGCTGAAGTATCTTATTAAAACTACAGAGATGCGAAGAATTCAACATCCTGGTGCTCAGAACACCATGCCAGTATGCCAGTACATTGTGGGTGGGTACTATTCCCATGCTTGCCCATATGGGTCTGCTAAATATGACCCTCTATAGCAGGGGTGTCAAACCAGATCCACAAAGGGCCTAGTGTCTGCAGGTTTTCGCTTTTACCTTGTACCTGAATGATTGAATGTCCCTAATTGGTTTGGATCTCGCCTCACCTGGCAGTCTACGTCTTAATTGGGCTCTAATTGAAAGGAAAGACCAAAAACCAGCATACACTCGGCCCTCCGTGAACCGGTTTGACACCTGTGCTCTATAGGATCAGGTCACCAAAAGTATTTACGTCTTTGTAATGTTTTCTTTTTCTTTACAATGAATGTATTTTGTATTTTTTTATTTAACCTTTATTTAACCAGGTAAGTAGACTAAGAACAAATTCTTATTTACAGTAATCTAAAACTAATACAAAAAACTTGCCCTTTGTGTCAAACAAATTCACACCTTCACTAACTGGTTGTGACACCATCGGCTGCAATCAATCACAGTTTGTGTAGTTACCGATCAGTCTCTCACGTCTTCCATGCAGAACGGTTTTCACACAGTAACATTTGCAGGTTTTTGAGCATAAACTGCTCTGTGAATTGACTAGGCCGTTCAAAATGTAAGGGCCGGATTCACGTACACAGGTTAAGCCTAGGACTTAAAAAGTATTACCAAGGAGGTTTTTATTTGTGCGTGATATGTTAGTTTTAGACCAGTGGTTCTCAAAGTTTTCAAGTACCAGCTGTGATCAAGCTAACCTATCAAAGTACCATACACAAGCCACCATCTGAGATACTACAGAAAACAACCACTGTATGATCATGAACATTAGGTGACCAAGTATTAAGTATTTTAAACAGTTTAAGACTACATTAAGCCTATGAAATATCAGGAGCAGTAGAAGCTCTCAAGAAGCCTATTCTCACCCTGCATTGCCACTCTAAATACATGGGCTAAGCTTTACTGCCATAACATGTTTAACGTTACAGTATGTCAAACCTTTTTATCTTTCATTTAGTCAAATTTTGTACCACAACTGAGTGCTCCAAGTACCACTAGTTGTACCACAGTTTGAGAACCACTGTTCTAGACTAAATTAAATTTGTGTCTGCGAAACCAACCCTACATGTTTTGTTTCCAAGCGATTTAGATGTAGACATGCTTGTGGATTTCAGATCATTATCTTGCTACGTGACCCAGCTGTGTTTCAGCTCAAGGACGAAGAGCCTGAAATTCCTCTTTGGAATTCTATAACAGAGCAAAATTCAAAAGCACAAATCTACTGGAAGTTTCTGATTGCACTCATGTCTCTGAAGGGTCACAACCGGTTATTGAATGAATGAAGGTCGTTTTGACATCACACATGGGCACAGAGTGTAGGTGATCTGTTTTCATTAAATAAATGACAGTAGTAAAGTTCCCCAGTTTTACTTGTTACAGTCTAGTTGAAAACCTTGTAACATCACTGTCAAAAATATGCAAACCAGGAGAAGATACTTATCACAGTACTGTATTAGTTAATAGTAACATTAGACGGTTATTCTAGAATTAACAGAAGTTGCAAACCAACCCATTCTAAAGGCTTTAACAATAGCAAGGTCATTTGTGTCCAGGTATTTTGAATTATCGTCAAATACCATTTATTGTTGTTTAGACCTTGCCAAACAAACCACTACATATTTTAATAAATGACAGACATAGAAATGGAAGCTGATAAAATACATTTATTTTGGTGATGTTTAATTTTTTGTTACAGTTCTGGGACTGGTATAGGCATCATATTGTTGTGATCTGTGTATATTCACAAATTGATTAAAGTTTACAATAGCACCAACAATTCAAAAGGTTTGGGATGCCCTCAATCTTGGGTCACCAATCCTGGTCCTGTAGAGCTACCACCAAGGCCGGCCCCAGGCATAAGCGAACTAAGTGGGTGCTTGGGGCCCCCCGGCCACCAGGGGGCCCCTAATCGAGTGCACAGGTGACTCCGCGTGGTAGGAGGGGGGCCCCCAAATCAAATTCTGCTTAGGGCCCATAAAAGGTTCGGGCCGGCACTGGCTACCACCCTCTAGGTTCACTCCAACCCTATTCTAGCACAGCTGATTCTAATAACTAGCTGGTTGATAAGCTGAATGAGGCTACATTATGAGCTGTTGTAGCTCCCCAAGACAAGGGTTGGTGACCCCTGTCTTAGCTGATGTGTTAAGAGGTCTGGGGTGGCAAGACTATAGTTGGACGAGCCCCCAGCACTCCCATATTGTTTAAACCTCTCAGTTCTCCACAAGTTCATATAGCACTACTGTCTACTAAAAGACCACTTTGAATTGGGGCCAACGTTTACCTACTTGATCATCAAAGTCTTGCAGATAGATTAACCTAAACCTACGATATTCCTTTAGGGCTAACCTTAATGAAATGTACTTCTGTGAAACCATCCCTTAATTATGTAATGAACTTAGTGAGAAGTTGTGAAATAGGATCTCTTTTGCTGTTTAATTATTTTTCTAAAATATAGATGAACTAGGAATAAGTCATTATTTGTATTTTGTATAATAAATTATTTTTGACTATTCTCACATTCTTGAATATCGTATATTTTTATTTGTTCTCGAGCTGTTGATAATACATTGGTGATAAAATTATACTGATGTATTAGGTATCATCTCTGTGCTTACAATAAAGACATTATTCAGAATCACATTACATTTGAATCCAACCAAAATATTCAGCTTTTTAACTTGCAGGTTTGGGAATCTGATCTACCAAACTTTCATATGTAGAGCGTATCTGCTTACGTATCTGCTATCCTTAACAACACGCCCAATGGTTTGAGATGTTTGTTTTCCAGGCAGGTTTACACAATTAAAAGAACCACCTCGATTAGATATTTGTGAATCATAGAGATTAGAAATAAAGGCATATCTTTTAAGCTGGCTCGATGTGGCCTATTGTATGTCGTCAGATGTCATCAGTGCATGAAATTTGTAAAGTCTTTAACTTGCTTTCTTTTTATCCATGGCTAAATGTCCAGAGAAAAGTAGCAGTTAGGCTGGGAATCTGTATATGCACTTTGTGACAACTTCTGAGGTAATAAGGGCTTAATAAAATAAATGTAATTGAGTGATAGATAGAAAGCTGACTGTTTAAGGTTCTGTCCAGTATAATATGTTTGTCAGCTTGTAATTCAGTTTTGTATTTATATGGAAATATATTACATGTAGCTAAACAACAGTAAAATAAATATCTATTTATATGCAGAAGGGCCAGAGTAAACATTTTCAAGAATAATACTGACAATTATTCAGGGTGGGATACAGCTCTGGAAAAAATTTAAAGACTGCTCCAAATGTTTCTTAAATCAAACCCATTGAAAACGTCTTGAATTTGATAAAGAGGAAGATGGATGGTCACAAGTCGAAAAACAAAGCAGAGCTGCTTGAATTCGTTTTTTGCACCAGGAGTGGCATTAAGTCACCCAACATCAATGTGAAAGACTGGTAGAGAGCATGCCAAGACACATGAAAGCCAAATATTATTATACACTTATTATTATTGCACCAAACATTGATTTCTGAACTCTTCTTAAGTTAACACACTATTACTGTGTTGTTTAAATGTAAGTATGAACTTATTTTCTTTGCAATATTTCTGACATCACTGGATCTTTTTTGTTAGTTTGACCAGTTGTTATTTTCTGCAAATAAATGCTTGAAATTACACTATTTTTATTTGAGAGAAATGTCAGTAGTTTATGGAAAAAAACATTTATTTTTATTTTAACCAAACATACCTATCCATAGTAAAAACAGACCTTGGTGATAACACTGATGATTTACAGTATTTTTTATAAGTTGGCTGCCTTTTCACAGTCTGCTTTAGCGATGCCTTGTGGTAGGTTGGCACCTGCATAACTCAAGTGTTGTTGTTAGCCCTAGGAAATTAGTTCCCCTTAAGCGTGTGTATCAATTAAAACATTCTGGTTTATTAATTAGTGAAAAAGAAATCTGAATGGCTTGGATTATTTGGAACAAGACAAACTTGAGTATGACATGCAACAAATTATGAACGTTAGACTTTTGGCAACAGCTCTCAGAGAAAGTACCAGTAAGCCAAAGGCTTGCAGTTAAACCTTGTCCACAGACTATATAGCCTAGGAAAACCAATGAGTTTGTATTTTGGGTATGTTACTGACATATGGCAGATAAAATTAAAAAAGCATTTTCCACAGAGTTGTAGATTTACCACCATGTATTAGTCACCCAGTCAGTGATTCTATCAATAATGCCGGGCGTACACCAAAAGATTTTCACAGTCCCAGACTAAAGACCGGCAGTCTTTAGGAATCTTACTGGAGTCTCGGCGCGCTCCCGTCGTCTCGATCGTTAAATGTGAGGTGATAATCTGCAGTCGGCGACCCGATTTATGCCATTCTGTCTCTAGTCTTTCATATCAATAAGTGTAACAAAGTTCATCACTACAGTCAGGTTTTCTGAGACCGGACCAGAGCCTTTCTAGTTCAGTGCCCCTAATGACGTGTGTGGCCCTAATGACTAAGTGCGTGGGGCTGGTTGGTTACAGGATATTGTTGTCCTGCTGAGTCCTGCTACTGCATCCAATCCATTCCAGTTCCCCAGACCACTGGCCTTGTCTGGTCACGCGCACCTTCAATGGGTCAAACATCCAGTACTTCTGCTCCCTGAAGAGATAAAGGAGCCCATCGGGCCGGGTCACTGCCCCGTTCGTTCCCTTGGGTACCCCGGTCCAGTCTGCCAGCTTGCGGGGGTAGTAAGGCTCAGACCTCAGCGTCACCAAGTTGAGCACAGAGTACCGGGATCCTTTCAAGAGCACCATGTGTCCCAGGGGGGCGTAGTAGAAGGCACAGTCCGGGTGCCGGGGGAAACCCAGATCTGTACTCATCCTGGGGAAACCAGCATCCAGGACACTGCTTGAATAACGCCATATACGCTTTCCTGAACAAGGAGGTGAATGGAGAGGCACAATAACACTCTGATAAGACCTGAGCAACATCAACCTGTCTTTAATTTGGCCACGTCCTGTTCAATAACTGTACTGAGTCCTAGTAAACAATGTTGAGTGTCTGGTTTCATTAAATGGAATCTGGTGACTAATAAGGAAAAAATAATAATCTAGCATGGAACCTCTTCTGACTTTAACAAGGCAGATGTCACAGAACGTTGCAAATCAAAACTAAAGCTTTCAGAGTTAACGTTTGCTAGTTTTAGTGAATGGAGTTCATGGAAAATAGTTACCTCTGACTTTCATCTTACTAGGTATTATTAAGTTTTATACAAGGTAGTGATTGACGCCATTTCTGTTTATGCCAAGCCAGTCCACCACTGAAACCAGACCTTCATGAATGTTCAGGTAAACAAGACTGGTATAGGACACAGAACATCATGATTCATTGCCTGATGTTAATCTAATCAGATTACTTCACCTTTGAAGAAGTACCACTTGCTGTCCAGTAGAGAGAAGGCTGCTGCGTCAATGCCCAGAGGGAGATTGGGCCAGCGACGCTGAAGAGCAAAAGGCCCACTTATGTTCCCTTCAGCTGACACCGTCCAGAACACGTTGCCACGGAACACCAGCAACGTCTGGTTCTGGTCTGACACACAGACATGTACTAATATGACCAGATACACAAGGCAATGCATTTATAATAGGTATTATAATAGGTTCTTCATAGTTATGAATATAGTTCTGTCCTACCCATAGTGATGGCATCAAATAGCCCCTGGCAGTAAAGGGGCCGGGCAGGGCCAGAACCCCCCTCAGACACATCAGCTAGTTCCCACTCCTGCAGGGCTGAGCTGAACACTTGGCCTGTAACCCTCAGCGGCTGAACCCCTAGAGGCTTTCCTGATGAGGACAGAGGAGGAGGAGCATCAGTGATGAGGACAGAGGAGGAGGAGGAGCATCAGTGATGAGGACAGAGGAGGAGGAGGAGCATCACTGATGAGGACAGAGGAGGAGGAGCATCAGTGATGAGGACAGAGGAGGAGAAGGAGCATCAGTGATGAGGACAGAGGAAGAGGAGCATTACTGATGAGTACAAAGGAAGAGGAGCATTACTGATGAGGACAGAGGAAGAGGAGCATCACTGATGAGGACAGAGGAGGAGGAGCATCACTGATGAGGACAGAGGAGGACGAGCATCACTGATGAGGACAGAGGAGGAGGAGCATCACTGATGAGGACAGAGGAGGAGGAGGAGCATCACTGATGAGGACAGAGAGGAGGAGGAGCATCACTGATGAGGACAGAGAGGAGGAGGAGCATCAGTGATGAGGACAGAGAGGAGGAGGAGCATCAGTGATGAGGACAGAGAGGAGGAGGAGCATCAGTGATGAGGACAGAGGAGGAGGAGCATCAGTGATGAGGACAGAGGAGGAGGAGGAGCATCAGTGATGAGGACAGAGGAGGAGCATCAGTAATGAGGACAGAGGAGGAGGAGGAGCATCAGTGATGATGACAGAGGAGGAGGAGCATCAGTGATGAGGACAGAGAGGAGGAGGAGCATCAGTGTCCTGGTCTGAATGTGCATTAAATAACCAACAGAAGTTTAGTTAAGCTTAGTCCCAACACAAAATAATTGACAAATGTAGTCAGAGCCGTAGGGTTTGGCTGAAGCACATAAAGATCCAGTATCTGTTTAGATTGGACAATAGTGTATAGGGAATGTCAATAAAGGGAGAATAGATTTAAGTGACAATGGAAAAACTCTGAAGTTTATGTAGTATCGCAAAATTTCATGAAATCCTCCAAAAGCCAAACTTTGTTTGTTACTTCCAGAATCAGATTAATGAGTAGTGATCATAAAACCTAAACACGTAGGCTAAATAATAGTTTGCCTAATTACCAGTCACATATACAGTATGTATTTATAAATATAGAAATCCTACACGAAGCAATAACATAACATGTTGGTTCCCATGACCTCATGAGAACTAGCAACCCTCGCAAATGTAAACACAGAAGATTATTTTAAAATACTTGAGCTGGTCATCTCAGAAAGTTGCTGTGTTGTGGAGAACTGATGCCAATTCCTTCACTGTTAGTAAACAAAGAAATATGGCAGATTATACATTGTGATCTTCAGATTCCAGATAGTTTTATAATGTTACAATGACAATTTTAAAACAAGGTACTAAGTGACGGAATGACTACATCTGTGGAATTCAATAGCATTAAAATAATGAAGAAAGCTAATACATAAACGGGATAAAAACCAAATACTAAACAGCCTACCATGATAAGGCTCCGGATTTCACACAAATGTACTGTTTGCAAAACCCTGTGCAAACATTTGTCTATACAGTGCATGATCTCACAATCCACCAGGAGGGAAAAAACTGATTCTTTACTGAGAGCAGTTGAGAGCGACATAGTGGCACAAAGTGAAATCAAACTGTAAACTGAAATCAAAATGTACTGTATACTGTACTTGGGCAAATATGTAGACAGCACATAAAAATGTGTGAAGGTAACAGACGTTCTCTGTCAAAACCTTAGAAATAGAATGGATAGAAAGGCCATTACAATTCAAATCAATGTAGCAGAATGGTCAGAGCAGCAGCCATTTTAATGTGTACCATTCCATTGCAACAATCTAGCGGCCTAATTCCGCATTGAATTAATTTGCGTGTTGTCACCTTGACAACTAATAACAAATCGCCATTTTGTTGTGTTGAATGACCACGCCAAGCAGTTCAATGACCTTTCTATCCATTCTATTTCTATGGTCAAAACATTCAAATATTGAAGCGACCCTGTACACTTGGAAGGTGTCTACATTCGATGCCACTATCGTAAACCCAGCCCAGGTAGGGTATAGAAATATATAGGAAGGTTGTTAGAGCTCAGAAACTATACAGTGGTGGTGTGAAGATATTACATAAATATTAAATATGCTAAATGTATATGTAGGAGAAAAAAGTATAATACAAGTATAATATAATAACTTTTTCTTTTCATCTCAATGAAAAAACAATTGCTTCCAGAAGAGTGTTTTTTCAAAAAATCTAACAGAGAAGGTATTTACTATTGGCGTATCTACAGGACTACATTTTCCTGGATTGCAGTTACGACTGTTGCGTAACCATGGAGACATTCCTGCATAAATGCCTGTAGGAGGATGGATGGATCTCTTCAAACAGAGCAGCAACCTGTGGAAACCTGTCTCACACATGCCTGGAGGACACTAAATTCTCCACAGCAAAGCAGCAACTGTGCAATAACACTAGAATCAATCTGCTCAACAGACAGTACTGCCAGGTAAACAGCACTTGTCCACACCTATAATAACAGCTCACATGAGAGAGACAATGTAGCATGGAATCAGGCCAATGAATGTGTTTACTGGCCTCGCAGGGAAATGGTGAAAAAGTCAAATACCTGCTAGTTGTGTTTGTGTGATGTGAGGACAAGCGATAAAATACTAGTGTGTTGTAAGGCGATGAAGCGGTATGCTTTACGCTACGTTTGAGCAGTCATAACACCTTAGCCACCCTGTGGTTCACCTTGCTTTGCAGCTGTGGGCCAGCTGGGTGAATAGAGAAGAGGAAAGCCTTGAGGTCCATAGATACAAATTGCATATTAGAAATTTGTCACATACACGCGAAAAATCGATTTTGTTACGATTTTCTTCAGATGTCTTCAGATGCCATAAAAAGGAATTTGATTGGTTTATTTGAACCAGGACGAGGGCGGAGCATGTTTTTGCAAACCGACTAGCGAAATAATAACACATTGGTTTTTACCTTATATCATAACCATAACCATAATCCTTACCCTAACCTTAACCCTAACCTTTTCCAAACCTTAATACTAATCAAATCTAACATACATAAATCCTTCATGTTACAATTTGAAGAATGTTAAAAATCGTGTCATAAACACACATTTGTTCTTTCATTGGAGCACTGAAAAAATCTATTTTTCATGTGTATGTGACAATTTTCTGAAACCCAATTCATGTCTATTTCACAAATTCCTTTAATGAACAGCACTAGAGGCATTTAGAAAGTTTTACTCATTAAACAAAAACTTTTCTTTGAAATATGCTTCAAATACATTGCTAAAAACAATTAAGGGAACATGCAATTATTTAACAATCAATTAGAGTATGAGTTGGCATCATTGCTTTGAACATGAAAATTGGGCATTGTTGGTAATTCACCATAGAGCTGTTGCACCGCAGCAATGTCATCCCAGCTGAGCACCAGGGTTCGGCCTAGTTTCCTATAGTAAGGGGACATTAGGGCGTGACGTACGGGGGAGTGCTCCAACCCCAGGGTGTGACCGATCTCATGGGCTGTCACCATGAACAGGTTGTGACCCTTTTGACCATTCAGCGTCCACCTCTCTGCCATGTCAAAATGGGCTTCTCCTCTACAAGGGAAGAAGGCGTGCGCTAGAGCTCCTCCTATAGGACGGAAAAGGTATTTAAGGTTTAGCTAAACCAGGGTGCCATGTGTCCTCTTAATTATGCCAGGATCAAACTTGATTAATGGATTTATTTTAAATAAAAATTAGATATAATAAATAATTAAGACAGGCATTTTTCCAACCATTACAGTTACTAGTTACCCATCTACAATAGTTGTTTGTAATCTGATTACTCTAATTAGATTACTAGTAATCCATTTCTCCCCAAACCTGATAACTACTGGCCCCATAAAAAGGTCCAGTATGTTGAAGATGATGTGCCGGATCCTGACCTGGGCCATCAAAAGCATTGCCGGCTCCATCGTTGTGCTCGCCCTCATAGAAGGCCAGGCGAATATCCGTGTGGCCCTCAGGTAACTCCTGGAATACCAGGCCCGACACATTGCTCCAGAGCTGGAATGCAGTGCGAACCGCCAGCCTCACAGAGCCTGAGGCCAGGTGACGAGGCCAGTTCACTATCCTGTAGGTTAGGTGACGCTTGTACCACTTTTCACCTGCAGGGTGATAGATTTGAACAGTTACATTTCAGGAAGCTAAACAAATAATAGGATATTCCATATCACAAGCCGACGCACTTTTCTTCTATCAAAACCTCCAGCAGTAATCCAACTGCAGTCAAGGGCCGTCAGATGGCTCACTGGTTAGGGAGTCAGACTTGTAGTCGTAATGTTGCTAGTTCGATTCCCAACGATGCCAAATGTTGTTGTGTCCTTGAGCAAGGCACTTTACCCTAAGTTGCTCCAGGGGCATGTCTCTGTACTTGGAGAGCATGCCAAAACACATGAACACTGGATAAGAGGGTCTACTAAAATATAAAATGTCAAGGGCATTCAAGCCTCAGATCATTTTGCAGTTTATTACAGGTTATTCTATACAATGTCTGATGCTTTAATATAATGTTTTCACATCTGATGAAGTGTGGAATTTGCTAGAATATTAGAAATAATGCTGTGTAAATCTAGAAATGTTTTAAATTTCTACAGAGGCCCCTCCCACTGAACAGAAACTGTTTGCATTTAGATAAAATCCCCATAATCCAAAACATCCTTTAAAGTTGGTTGGAATATTCAGTTTTTACCTCACATGACAGACCTGCTCTATTTCTGAAAAGGAATTCATTCTTGATTTTCAGTTTCTTTACTAAATCAGTAACGTGAGTTTTAAACTTGTCAACAGGCCAGATACCAAGACAGCACAGCTTTTAAGAGTGATGATAAGACTGTTGTGTTTTCTACGTTTGCAGTCAAATAATTAAATGAATCCTAAAATTTTAAGGATTTAAACAAAACAAAAACCCTTTGTTATTTAAGTGCATATTTTGAGAAGTTATGTGGGTGAGTGATAGCTAACACAGATTATTTAGTTGCAACAAAGGCCTTCTGAAAATTGTCTGTCTAAATAAGATGCTATCCATGTTAGGGCACAACTCAGGAAACCAACAAGTGCTGTGCACCACATGGTTAACCATTTAAATGGATAGTTGGATCACCACATGGTTAACCATTTAAATGGATAGTTGGATGAATTTAAACAATGTGACTTGATCGAGCAAAACCTGCACTACAAAATCTTTCCGAAAATTAATCTCTGAATCAACTTGTTATGAAATATATAACACTATAATTCAAGCCAGTGAAATACAAATAACAGCGTCCTCAAAAATAGTTTAAATTCATATATGAAATACTGTCTATCTACAGTTGAGATCTGAAGTTTTTACTTGAGTAAAACATTGAAACTCAGTTGTTCACAATTCCTGACATGGCATCATTTTCTGGACATTTTCCAAGCTGTTTAACAGCAAAATCAACTAAGTGTATTTAAACTTCTGCCCCACTGGAACTGTGATATAATGAATTATATGTGGAGTAGTCTGTCTGTTAATAACTGGAAAACTTACTTGTGACATGCACAAAGTAGATGTCCTAACCGACTTGCCAAAACTAAAGTTTTTTAACATGACATCTGTAGAATGGTTGAGAAATTAGATTTAATGACTTCAACCTAAGTGTATGTAAACTTCTGACTTCAACTATATGTGATATATTAACCATTGGAATTTAGCCAAACAAGATTTGCAGTGATTTTTCAAATAACAAAATAACATAAATTAATTTAGTTTTCCCTCCAGATCCAGAATATGTTATTTGTCATCTCCTTTCACCACCAGAATCAGATATTTTCTATGCAACAGCAACCTTTTCCGGGTATATATGGCTAATTAACCAATTGGTTTTTAAATTATGTGTTAGACATGTTCACACCAAAATCATATTTGTTATGGGGCGTGAAGCTCTGCCCTTTTCTTCTTTCCAATACAGTTAATGGGCTTGTATATGTACAAGATTACACTATTTATCACTCTATTAACCATTACAGCAAATAAAAACATACATAGCATGCAAAGCAACGTAAACAAGAGAACAATTTTCATGCAGGAAACTGCCATTATGCAGTCCTTAGTGGAACCATCTGGAGGCAGGATCTTAAGTCCTAGTTGGAGACTTCCATTTGAAACCAAATTACCAATACAGTCCACTACCATAAACCCAAACCACTTATTCCAACATCTATTTCTACTTTGAACTACTTTAAAACAGTGTCACCACCACATTCCCTATATAGTCAGACCTGAACACTGAAAACCTGCTTTGGATGTCAATTGGAATTCGCTCTGTCAAAAAGCAGCCATATCTGACACTGGAAGGTGACGCCAGACCCCCAGTCATAGTGAGAGCTGTAATGAGTGAATCCTTGAGCTGTCTGGATCCTGGAAACAGATATGGAGCTGAAGAAATACCTGGGGGACATGGAAATAGGACCAGTGTATACCCACAAAATCGAAAGCTATAAAAGCGAATACAAGCCTACAAAGCAAATACTTGGAGGGTAATTTAAATGGTGTAATAATAATTTAGACAGGATGTAATAATAGCTTAGTGGGGACAGGTAATTGAGACAACAAGTTTCCAAAAATGTTGGAGTAATGTTAGCTAAATTGTTTGATGATATTTGTTTAAATGTCTAGGTCTCAGGACAGATTTTTCATAAGGTCTATTTTGTTTATTGTGAGATCTAAAAATTGCTTTGGATGATAAGATGGTCCAGAGATGAGTTTCTCAAACTAGTTTGGCCTTCTTCCTCTGGGGACTGCTTACGGAAACAAACTGACCACAGCATTTTATAAACACATTTTCATTACAATTTGCTAATACAATAACACATTGAACTGTTTAAATAACATAACATAACAATGGAAAAATGTAATCTTCGATTTTAAGACACATTCTGACTAAAAGAATTAAGTGATAGTAAAATGTATTGGATTTTAAAGACATATTTAAAGTTGATAAAGCACATTGAAATTAGGGTTGGGCCGATAGATGATGCCATCGTCCATCGGCGATGGCTGACAGACATCTCGATGTAGAGGTCGCATCGTGATTTCATCGCCCCAAGTTGAAAGCTACCGTATTTTAGCGCATAAAGCGCGCACCCGATCATTTTTGTAAAGGTGACACGTAATCTCCCCTCGCCCAGACCTGCATTGATGGCCACTCAG
>JACXGM010024440.1:0-15730 GCA_016801145.1 Umbra pygmaea
GTGGAACCGGTTTGACACCTGTGCTCTAGAGGAAGGGCTTGGTGACTTATTTTTTAAGATCCATTCAAGATTACAGAGGTCAGTCCAGTGAAAAACAATAATTGTCCAATGCTACCCTTAACATTGCTGTATGAAAACTTGGATTTCAGAAAGTCATGCCTTAGTCTTTCATTCTCACTGCATAATTTAAAACAGTCCTACTGCAGGTTGATGTAGTCTTCCTACAGTTGATGATGTCTGAAGCAAAGATCATCATATTCCTCATCTCGACACTGGGCGGTACCCTTCAGCTTCCTCCTCATCTCGACACTGAGTGGTCCCCTTCAGCTTCCTCCTCATCTCGACACTGAGCGGTCCCCTTCAGCTTCCTCCTCATCTCGACACTGGGCGGTCCCCTTCAGCTTCCTCCTCATCTCGACACTGGGCGGTCCCCTTCAGCTTCCCCCTGATCTCGACACTGGGCGGTCCCCTTCAGCTTCCTCCTCATCTCAACACTGAGCGGTCCCCTTCATCTTCCTCCTCATCTAACACTGAGCAGTCCCCTTCAGCTTCCTCCTCATCTCGACACTGGGCGGTCCCCTTCAGCTTCCTCCTCATCTTGAACACTGGGCGGTCCCCTTCAGCTTCCTCCTCATCTTGAACAGAAAACAAACATCAGACCAAAATGAGTATTTATTGAATTCAATCAAGGTCCACAGTCCATATTTAGACAGAAGAAGAGAGAAATACATGTGACTCGAGAGAGGGCTAGTGAGAGGAGTTCAAAGACATTATGATAAGGATTATACTAGGTTGTCTAGACTACTGCGCCAGTTTTCTAGACGTTGCAGGAGAAACAGACAAGCCTTATAAATAAACTTTTTTTAATAGTACCTTTCCATTTTTGACTTAAGTGTCTGGCTTTGTTTTGTGTACACAAACAAGAGGGCAGAAAGTCAGGACTACTGGAGTCAAGTGATGCCTCTCCTACAAAAAATAATTGCACACATTGATTACAATGCAATCTACTGTTGTCATAGTGAAAGCGCTAATGTCAAGCTAGTCTGCAGCATGACACAGGTCACAATTAATGCCAGGTATGAAATTTGACCAGTAAATCAGTCTACATGTTACAGAAAACATTTGTTTATTCACCATGGCTAGAGTTAAGCCATGGTAAGTAAACAAGTGTTGTACCAATGTTGGCGCTAGCCTGTGGCTAACTACTAGCAGCTGGCTTCGTGTAGCATGATACAGGTCCATGACATTTACAAAACTATTAACCTGCATAGCTTAATGTTATGTACAGAAAACTGTTCATGTAATCCAGGCTTTTGAGTTTAATCTAACAGAAAGGGATAATATTAAAGGATGGCTTTACCTGATATGAAGGGAGCACTACAAACACGAGCCTCTTTGATTGTAGCATTTTCCCAGTCTGCCCGTTTCGCTTGCAGCCACAGGTGTCGTCTATTTTTTTAAACGGATGAGATCCTGCCGGACTCCTAAAAAGCTTGACTCCACAACAACTGCAATTTTCGCATCCCACGCTTAATTATACAATCTGTGATCCCACGACACAACAATTAGGCATTTTTATCTTGACGAGAAATGATCTGGTTACCACACATTCCAATGGCATTGAATTCACTTTCTGACCCCAATATGCGCAGTGCGTACCGCAAATTTTCCTGTGACGTCAACCGTGAAGGGGTCTATTGTGTTTAAAGAAACAAGAATATGTGATAGTAAAATTAATAATTTAAAATGTTTTTCATAACTTTTTATTAAAAACAGTAACACATTGTACACACATTTTGATTGAATATATTGTCAGTGTCTCATGTAAAAATACAATTGCATTAGAAAAACATTCACTAGAGTCTGTTTTATCCAAAAAAAGACTCATTTTAGCAACACATGAACATGGACACTAAATGCATTGCAATTATTTTGAAACGGAAAATTAAATTAATTAAGTAATATATAACAACTACATAACCTGATAATATGATATGATAATATTAAAATATCTTAATATACCCAAAAGCCAAATAATAATTTTAATAAACACTATTGTTTTATCTGTACTGTAGGCAGACATGGCTAAACAAAAACTGTCAGTGGAGGAGCAAAGAAAATGAAATAGAGAGTACCAGAGAAAAAATGAGAGAAAAAGAATTAACAGTGACCCAGAAAGCAGACGAGAACAATGAGAGACAGAGATTGAAGGACAGGATCCAAAACAAAAAAGTAAAACAAGTAGGAGAATTAAGGGCAAATAGGCACCACAGAAGGTACTGGAAGAAATCAAAGAAAAGGTCCAGGGCAATGCAGAATAGACAGCAAAATGAAATAGGCACCCCACCAAAAAGTCCTCTGGACCAGACTGTTGAGGAGCCTATTTTAAGCAGGCGTGCCCTTGCAGCTGAGGGGGAGAGAAAAACCAGGAAAAGACATGCAAGGGAGATAAAAGAATTGAAAGAAAAGGTTAAGAAATTAACAATAGAGCAACACAAACTAAGAAAGTGGGAATGGCGGAAAAAAATGTCTCACATTGAAAATTCAAATGTCAAACTAAAAGATAAAATGATTGAAGATTCTCCATGAACAGAAACATAGAGGATGATAATGGGAAGCCAACTTCGGAACCCCAAAATTAGATATCTTCTTTTCCAAAATGTTCCCTGCCAAGAGCTGAGAAGGAATAATACAACTCCTGTGGCACAGAGACAGGTCACAGAGACAGGTCACAGACAAGTAAGCATTAACACACGACAGACTGTGCGTTGCCAGGGAATACCCGCACACCTCAGCAGTGTAGAAAGCCACGAGGCTGAAAACGAGGCTGAGGTGTGCGGTTATTCCCTGGCAACGCACAGTCTGGAGTGTGTTAATGCGCTTATAAAACGGTTGCCAACACTTTATTTTTGAAAATTAATGTTTAAATTAGTATTTTTAGCAAAAGAAAATTTCACGAGGCGTGCGGTTATTGTAAAACATTAACGTACCCCCCACCACTCCTTTTACTGTTGCCATGTTACTACACCACAAATCAAGTATAGTTCCTATAAAACTGCTCATTTAGATCGTTTATAACAAGGTCTGAACACTTATGTACAGTTTAATTTAATTGAAATGGCATTCGTTAGCCAGTTTGCTTTAGTGATGCATTTTTATGCTATTCAAATGTTTAGGTGATACAGACCTTACTGTCAACATCATTCAGCCTGCTATAGCTACTGTACTGACGACACTATAGTTAACGCAGTCAAGTCAACATCTGTGTGCAGTTTTGCATTGCAAGCGCGTTTCTTTGAATTTTGTTTCTGGACATTTATACATCCATCAAAAGCCACATTGTGCAATCTTGCCTGGAAACGAAACGTTATGAAAACGGACTTCCATGTAGCTTTATGCAGGTGCTGTCATTTACAGGCTATAATTAATAAAACTATTAATTAGTATTTGTAAATAAAATGTTTGCTTATGTTTTGTTTGCATATGTGGTTTAAACACCTTTCTGTACATTACCTTGGAAAATTTAACTCATTGTGACATCCATTATAAGGTTTGCACAGAACGTCTGTGTTTATCCCAAAATCTTTTATAAACTGTTCACTTGACACAGTCATGCGCTGTCAAATTGCGGGATTCATTTCAGTCGCGTTGCACTTGAACATATAGCGTTCGTCATCAGAAAAATGCAGTTAATTTAATTCGCACTGTTTTTACAAATAATGTAATAGCACACATGAAATGTAATTAAGCACATGCAATCCCTCCAGCCCGGGATATATCAACGGATTGTCTGAACCCCGAAAGTCTGGTGACCCGCCCGGTTAATATTAGGATGATTTCAACGACAAAGGGAGAGAGATCATTCAATTTGCTAACGATGTGTAGGAAAACAATTGTAGGCTATATCCCTCAACAATTTACAGAAAATATAAATAAAACACACATATATATATATATACATATATATATATATATATATACAATAATATCAGGCAACTTGTAAGTCTTATTCAAACAACCTTTTTCATAGAGAAGTAGCCTATCTTCATTTCGCCGTTAGAACGGGTAGGCTATCGTAATTCCTATTTTTTATAATAAAGATGTCAACTGTAGGCTATTTCTTGATAGTTTAAAATATGAAGAAAGGGGTCTAGGGTTAGATGGATAAAAACCCCAACCCGTGATATGTGGAAAACCCAGTGTGTATAATGTGAGTGCTAGGTCAGACATTAGGCTAATGAGCCAGCCACCGGTATTGACATGACAGCCAATAGCTAGCTATCGCTTTGTCACGAAAAAACACTTAATTACAAAAAAGATTAGATTACTTAAAACCTGTGGCTGGTTAGCATGTCTACATCAGTGACAATCTTTTTGTGGTAAGTGAATGTTAAAATCATTTTTATTTTTTATATGGTCTTATTTGGAAGTTGGTGTTGAGATTTGAAGCCAGAGAAATTGTCCGCCATGTTTTTTATTTTGTTCAGCTCCTCAGGGGGGCGTAGTGATACTTTTTGATTACACTTCAGTGAAAAGGCAACATTCTACAGTGCGGATATCAGGGAATTGTCATAGCCTTGGAATGCAATTTTAGCCAATCAAATTGCAGATATCACCGGACCCGTTTTATAACTGGCATTATCAGGCAAGGTTCTAAAGAAGTATTGGCTTATTCATAGGCTTTGCCAGTTTGGTGTTAGCTACAAGTTAATGAGTGAAAAAAAACAGATGCCATAAGAAGGCATCATATCTCCAACGTATCAGCCAGAGTGGAATCAATGTTCAGTGTAGGCAGTAAGAGCAAGTTGAAGACCGAAAAGCCAGTGGGATCCACTTCAACATGAAACTGAACTTAGATAGTTGGAGTCTTTTAGAGTTGCTTCATCTGTATGAGGAGAAACTTAGAAGTGAGACAACAACATGTGTGTGCCTGGTTCACAATCATATTCCTGGAAGTGTAAATATGCTTCTGAAATCTAAGTCTGCTGCTACATTTTGTCTCTTAATCTGGACTCACATGGATCCTGTATTGAGATATATACAGACTAAATACCCATCAGTTACTACTGTGCACTTCCGGTCAGATGCCCCAAGTAAGCAGTATAAAAATAAGAACTTCTACCTCATTTCTGAAGTACCACCCACTCTGGGCTTCAGCAGGACCACATTAAATTATTTCCCAACATCCCACCCAAGAGTTGACCCCAACACAAAGAACTGCAGACTCCTTGCTTCTACAGTAAAATTATGTTGTGGATGGTCAATATTTATTTGAAAAGATCTCAAACAGTTTGAATGATTTTGAACTGTGTCATATTTTAAGAGAACTTGGAGACATATGGCACACCTGTTACACAACACGTCAAACAGGTTCCATCAACAACACAAATACACCAGGTAATCCTACATCAAAATTGCATCTGGCACAGACAGCTATCATGCATTTGCAGTTTTGCCAATGCTTTTCAGCTACTTTTTGTATAAGAGACTGCCCGGAGGTGTAGCAGACTGATGCAAGGGCCAGGAAGAGCTCTCCATTGGCCATGTTGATGGAGGAGATGGGAGATGATTCTGCAGAAGCAGGGGATTTGGTAGATGAAATGGAAGAGAAGCTATAACTAGCTTAGCTAAGATTTCAAACACACTTCTTTCACATCCTTGTTGAAAACCTGCTCCAGAGATCCCTGGACCTCAGACTGGGGCAGAGAATCATCTTCCAACAGAACAACGACCCTAGGCACATGGCCAAGATAACACAGGAGTGGCTACAAGAGAACTCTGTGAATGTCCTTGAGTGACCCAGCCAGAGCCCAGCCTTGAACCTGATTGAACATCTCTAGAGAAACCTGAAAATGGCTGTTCACCGACACTCCCATTCAAGCCTGATGGGGCTTGAGAGGTCCTGCAAAGAAGAATGGGAGAAACTGCCCAAGCTTGTATCATCATACTCAAAAAGACTTGAGTATGTTATTTGTGGAAAAGGTGCTTCAACAGATTGAGCAGAGGCTTTGAATACTTACAATTGTATCCATAAGTTTTGACACCCCTGACAATTTCCATGATTTTAATTTACAAATAATTGGGTTTTTGGATTAGCAGTTTTGTTTTGTTCGATCAAATAACTAAAGGAAAAAGTATTATTTCAGTGGTAAAATTAGGTTTATTGGATGAACAGAAAATGTGCAATATGCATCAAAAGGAAATTAGACAGGTGCATAAATGTAGGCACTCCGACAGAAAAATCACATCAATGTTTAGTTGAGCCTCCTTTACTAGAAATAACAACCTCTAGACGCAACCTATAACCTTTAATGAGTGTTTGGATTTTGGATGAACGTATTTTGGACCATTCGTCCCGCAGGTTTTCAATGATATTCAGGTCTGGGGACTGGGATGACCATTCCAGAACATTGTACTTGTTCCTTTGCAGAACTGACAGTTTTTTGGGGGGTTTATTCTCAAGTATCTCCTGATATTGAGTGAAATCCATGTAACCCTCAACTTTAACAAGATTCCCAGTACTGGCACTGGCCACACAGCTCCACAGCATGATGGAACCTCCACTAAAGTTTACTGTGGGTAGCTATTGTTTGTGTTGGAACGCTGTGTTCATTTGCCGTCATGTATATGCCCTTATATTGCCCTTGTTATGACCAAATAACTCCATCTTTGTTTCATCAGTCCACAGCACTTTCCTCCAAAATGAATCTGGCTTGATCAAATGTGCGTTTGCATACCTCAAGCGACTCTGTTTGTGGCATGTGTGCAGAAAAGGCTTCTTCCGCACAGCTTCAGTTGAACAATGCACAGTGACACCATCTGCAGCAAGATTATGTTGTAGGTCTTTGGAGGTGGTCAGTGGGCTGTTTTTGACCGTTCTCACCATCCTTCGCCTTTGTCTCTACGATATTTTACTTGGCATGCCACTTCTGGCCTTAACAAGAACTGTGCTTGTGGTCTTCCATTTCCTCACTACGTTCCTCACAATGGACACTGACAGCTTAAATCTCTGCAATAGCTTTTTCTAGCTTTCACCTAAACCATAATGTTGAACACTCTTTGTTTTCAGGTCGTGTGACAGTTGTTTTGAGGCCCCGATTTTGCCACTCTTCAGAGGAGAGTCAAAGAGAACAATGACTTGCAATTAGCCACCTTCAGGGCATAACTTAAGCCGGCACCCAGTGTTTGTAAAGTTCACTTTCTGCATGAACTAGTTCATATTTCAGTTCACAAATTTAAAAATGAACTAGCTCAGTTCATAGTTCATACTTAAACATTTTGAACTAAGTTCACAGTTCCAAAAATGAACTAGTTTTCAGTTCTTTTTTCCATATGTTGCTGCCAGCTGTTATTTTTCAATATTATTGCCACAGCCCATTTAGAACCACAGACAGCAATTATTTTATTAGTTTTAACACTGAAACTATGCTTCAGATATCATCTTCATGTTCAATTTTGAATCCTTATCCAACCAGATCGGGTTTACAGTACATTAGCATTGAGGGGACAGCATTTCCCCATTGTTGCTTTAACGCTTGTTGCTGTCTATTCAGTTCACACTAGTAGCACCTACAGCTTTCACCCCTACAGTATATTCTCAAAAACTTAATGAAATATGAGCTGCATGAATGGTCTTTTTTAATGAGGAATTATTAAAAGAAAAACAGGACAGTAATCCTTTAGGTGCAAACTTTAATTATTTTCCATATCAAAATCGATTTTAGTACATACTAAAAAGTAATACTGGAATCCTGTAAAAATATACCAGGCAGGTTCAACAAACAAGTTACATAGTATTTATACTGTATACTATATACTTGAAAGGCTAGCTTCAGTTCAATGTGCAGGTTCAGGTTTGCTGTGGATGTGACTGCAGTGCGGATTTTCTTTTTGAAAGCCGGCGGGCAAAGTTTGTACAGAAATGTACGATTTTTCCCATCCTCACCGTCCTTGTCATAAAACTAATTTAAATGATCATTCGACGTTGATCCCTGCTGTTTTGTTTCCTACATGCTGCTGTCACATTCATGCTGCTTTTTGTTTTGACGACGCATGCGGTGCGAGTCGCGACACTGGTGGCTGGTGTTGCCACTTGCCAGATGACAGCGAGAGTGGTTTCTTCCACTACATATTAAGGCCGCTTTACGGTGTTTTTCAGCCGGGTTTTCGCCTAGAAGGCTCTATAGAAATCTGGCACCCTATTGAACGAAGTTAAACTGAGAGAGTGTGCCGTTCACAGACACAAGAATGAACAAGTTCACAGTAATGTTCATCAGCCATTAATACAGTAGCCTCCATTCAGTTCACGTTCACCCAAAATATGAACGAGTTCATGAACTGCACAACACTGCCGGCACCTCCAACTTTGGATCCAAAACCTATTTTATTGGTTAAATATCATTTATTTATAGAAACAAGTATAGTATAGTATAGGGAAAATATGTAAACTCTTGTTGCACAAAGAATTGTAATTAGTTTATAGGCATTTTCCATGGTTTTGAGTCCTGAAATTCTCCAAAACCTGGCAACCGTGACTGCAACACTATTTCCAGATCTGTCTTGATTCGCTGGTATCAGCGTAGTGAGTAGACAATCAACCTGAAACAAACCATGGTGATTAACTTCTAAGTCAAACAAGGAATGTTGGAAAACTTTTTTTTCTGCACAGACGTAATTATCATTACTACTTATGAGTTTCATAATTATCCTGTGCAAATGTTATGGACGAAGCTCTCAAAAATGAAGCGTTGGTTTCTGCAGTGCATGTTTCATTGACATGCTAGCTGTGCAAGTCAGCCTCAAAATTCTTACCCTGCATTCACACCTGCTATTTTTAGTGGGCGTCAGGGCGAAGATTCTCAATGTATTCTCTATGGTACAAGACGAATTGGGAGGCGCCAAGCGATGAGCAAGAGAAGCAGAGGAGGCAACCAGAGGGCGTGGAAAAAGTAGAAAATAGTTGAACTTTTTGGCTGAAGAGACGCAGCGTTAAGCATTCAGGACACATCACTCCGTGTATACCAGCTAAACTACATCAAACATAATTAATAGCCATTTAGCTTCTTAAGAAATGATTAATACAAAAATAAACAAATGAAAATGTATTTTTATTTAAGTCAAATAATATGGAAGACCAATTCTCAAGTGATTGAAATTTCCCACAAAACGCCCATAGAGCGACGAGTTCTAGGCTGGAGAGTGACGCGAGGCGTACAATTTCGCTTTCCCCAAAAATGGGTGTGAACGCAGAGTTAGGGCCAGATCAAAAACATCCACAGCTAAAGCGAAGGTCTCTGCTTGGCTACCGGGCTGTTGTAGTTCTAGTGACGTGTTTCCATGGTTCAGTTCTGTGAATAGGTCTGGCTTAATTACATGGATGTAAGAGAACGGTGACAATTTTAATAGGGGTGTAGAATTTCTCTGGTTAAGGGTATACTTCCTCTTTCAGAAACACGAGTTTAAAACAAAAAAACTTTTTTTGACATTTAAATAATATGTAAAAACTTTTCTTGACATTTAAAAAATATGTAAAAACCGATTCATATTTAGATAACCTTTCCATACACAATGTAGTGTTTTGTTACACTCGAAAGCAATGCCTAAAAGTCATGACAGTTTTCAAATACCTACCTAATTGCCGCAATTGTAATTGTTGAAATTGGAAAGTAAGAATTTAAATGATTGAACTTACTTTACCCATTACTATTTTCATGTACTGATGGCATAAGTGCATAAAAGGGAGTTTTATTTATTTGGAATCCTCAAGGACATTTCAAGTAAAGAAAAAATCTAACACTGGCTGTTAAATTTCTTCATTTGAGCTCTGTCCAGGATGAGGACTAGATATTTTTTATTCTTACAATATAGACTGATATGGTGTACTACCCAGTGGGAAGTATGTAGATGGGTACACCATCTGTACCGTGATGGACGCGGACTGGCACAGTGCGGCTTTAATGGGGAAAATGTAGTGATGAGCTCGAGGCTTCATTAAAGTTGTTCTTCAAGCAGCTGGATCAAGCTGTCAACACAAACTCAGATTTTTACACTCAAAATAAAAGCTGTCACTGATATTTGACACATTGCAATGCATTTCAACAATGACTTTTATCTGTAAATAACTAACCTAATTGCTGCCAGCATAATATATTGCTGCTAGAAGAAAGGAAATTAGGTATTGAATGCCCATCATTACAATTTTAACCACATTGCAATGTGTCAAATATCATTGACGGCTTTTATTTTGCAAAGTAAACTCTGAGTTTGTGTTGACAGCTTGATCCTGCTGCTTGAACAACAGTAATTGATCCTTGAATGCCGTAACTAGGAAAGGGTGTACTGAGCTGCTGTATAGTTTCTCTTTTTTTCTATTTGTTCCGTTACCTCTGAACTTGACGGATTCTTCTCCCTTTCGCGGGCCTATATGTTCCGGGACCTTAGAATTTACAAATTAAGCACTGGCCTTAAATAGCTTTTCTCATGACTGAATGCACCTGTCTATGAAGATCAAGGCTTAATGAGCTCACCAAACCAATTGTGTGTTCCAATTCATCAGTGCTAGGGAGCTAGATGTATTCAGATCAACAAAATGACAAAGGGTGCCCAAATTTATGCACCTGTCTAATTTCGGTTTGATGCATATTGCACATTTTCTGTTAATCCAGTGAACCACATTTCACTACCAAAATATTACTGTCCTTCAGTTATTTGACAGACCAAATGAAATTGATTCAAACACCCAATTATTTATAAATGAAAATCATGGAAATTGTCAGGGGTGCCTAAACAATTGCGTACGACTGTATGTACATGTGCTTTTTTATTTTTCAATAAAATTGCTAAGATTTCAAACACACTTTCACATTGTCATTATGGGGTAATGTTTGTAGAATTGAGGGAAAAAATAATTTATCAAATTTCATCCGGAACAAGGGTGTAACATAACATGTGAAAAAAGTGAAGAGTTGTGAATACTTTCCGGATGACCTGTAGTAAGACCTTTACTGTTTTGCGTTTGTTTTGTTATGTTTTTGTAGGAACAAGTAATGTTACTCTGGTGCAAGAGAACAAAACCTGGTATGACGCTCAGAGTTACTGTAGAAAGAACTATACTGACCTAGTCAGCATCAGGAATGAGGAACAGATGGAGGAAGTGAAAAATGCAGGGATAACCAAAACCACTCCTTACTGGATCGGCCTGCTGTATGATGACTGGGGGTGGGTTGATGGAGGGAGATCTGCCTATAGAAACTGGAATACAGATCTTCCTAAAGACGAGGATATTAGTAATTGCGGAAAAATATGGATGAACCAGATAATGAATGTGCCATGTGACAATAACGAGCACTACTTTTGCAACACAGGTAAGCAGAAACCTATAGTGACCAAACATTTTGTAGCATAGTGTTTAACATTTCAAAGACACTGACTGGGGTACTAATTTAGGAAGATCAGTCAGTGTTGTTTAGAATTAGTCTCAAATGTATTTCTGGCTATGTTCAAATATTAAGTAACTTTGTCTTTCTCGATCAGTTCACATCAACATCACCAGAGAAAGAATGACTTGGGAACAGGGTCTGGTCTACTGCAATACACACCATAATGGACTGCTGCGTATTGAGTCTGCAGAAGACCAGACGGTGACTGAGCAGATGTTAACGCTAAATGGGATTAATATAACTGGTCCTATCTGGCTGGGTCTGAGACAGAGTAATCTATTTGGGTTCTGGGTTTGGACCAATGGGCTGCCACTGAAGACGGAGAACTGGAGTAACTGGAAGGGAGGCAGACAGCCTGAACTGCATCTGTCCCAACACTGTGGTGCCATGGAAACAGAGGGAGATTTCAAGTGGACTGATGAGGACTGTCTGTCTTCACTCTATGTCATTTGTGAGACATTAATTCCTTAAGCTGCCATCCCACATGAATCGAGTCAGACTTGTAGTCAGAAGGTTGCCAGTTCGATTCCCGACTGAGCCAAGTGTCGTTGTGTTGGGCAAGACACTTTACCCTAATTGCTCCCAGGTCGTTGCTGTAAATAAGAAATTGTTCTTAGTCAACTTACCTGGTTAAATAAAGGTTAAATAAAAAAAATAAGAGGACACACATTTCAATTTGATAATAACACAGTATGAATAATAGTATAATAATAGTATAATAATAGCAGACCCCCTCAGCTCGGCGGAGACGGATGACGGTGACTGCAACACTGCCTCCGTCAGCCTGATGGTCTCCTCCAGTGTCTCATCCCTGAGTATACGTAGGGCCTCCTCCAGTGTCATGTCCTCCGCCTCCTGCTCGACCATAGCCATCAGCAGAGCCTCCAGCTCTTCGTCCTCCAACGGTTGAGCTGAGGCCTGATGGCTGTACTCCACTCCCCCAGCAGCCCGGGTTTGGTGGAAAGGGAGCAGCGTCAGCCGGATGGTTGAAAAGGCTAATGCTGCCTGCCCGGGTTCTCCCTCTTGAAAAGGGCTAATAGTGAGGGAATGCAAGGGCGTAGTGGGATGTCTCGCTGGTACTCCACTCCCACTAAAGCCCTTCTAGCCCGTATAGCACCCCCCCAAAAAATCTATTTTTTCCCGACAGGATGGTGGGAAGGAGCTCTGCCCAGGAGACGGAGGGTAATCCGGGCCTGGAGGTAAAGGAAAGACGCCTGTCCAGGGCGTAATCCTCCTCCAGCTCTTCCTCCTGTCTCCTGAGGTGCCTTTGTTTCATGTGGTCCTCTTTGTGGTCGGTCATTTCTTTACGATTAGCGTGGGCTGGTGTAGAAGGAGAGAGACTCAGGCAAGGAGACAGCTGACGGTTGTTTATTTTTAAGGATCCAGGAAACATACATGGGGTTTTGCAGGGTGCGCCGAATAACGAGTGCACACCTGAGTATTTCTACAGCTGTTATAACACTACTCTGTTTTCACTTGTACAGATCGTAGCATAAGTGCTCTTTCATAACAGTGGCACAAAACTGACAGCTAACACATGTATAATAGTCCATACGCTTAAACTTCCTAACCATTCGGGACTCACTTGTCACAAACCCACATGTAGTTGCTCCTGGATAGTCTTATTTAAACAACGTATGTAAACCCAACAGAAAATCAATGACCGACAGCTCTCTCCAGTCAAGCAGTCTACTTTATACCAGGGAACAAACACTTAGATGCACAGCTGAACGTAATATCAATCAGACAGATCTAATACAGCTGCTCGACCTAACACACACGCTTAATCAGGCACTGCTTGACTGGAGGAGCTGCCACATGAACTAAAAGGTGTAAACACTCATAACTGAAATATACATATAAAGAGTCTGTTTCATAGTCCATGAGTCTGTAAACGCCAGCCTCACTGGCTGGGCGTTACAGTAGGTGCTCAAGATAATGTAAACATTTGGAAAATACAATAAGTCCTATGGATGTACCTGCAAAAACTTTTCTTAGCTTCAGGTTGTGAAACGGTCTCATCATTTGTCAGCTGTCTGCCCAGTACATGGCTGATCAACGCTGCCATTATCCACCTGGTTGTAACTTCGACATCACACCCACCGATGGTCTCCAGATAGGTAATCTAGAAATACAGAATAGATCGAATGAAAAAATCTATTAGTCTGGAGTCCACTGCTGGAGCTGCTGCCCCCGCCACCCGACCTCGGATAAGCGGACAAGATGGACGGATTGACAGAAACAGAGATTTGTAATGGTTGATATAAAGCAACAAATTACTGTAATTATAATGAAATTAACTAAGCTATTGAGTTTTACCAAGTCTTTTCCACTTTCCTCCATTTTTTGTTGCAGGTAATCCAGATCTCTGTAGTTTTGTAAGGGTAGCACGGTGTCATCAGATAAATTTACCTCTGTAGTACTGGATCGAGAGAGACCGGCCACTGCTCTTCCAAGCTTTGTCAGTCTGTCCTTGATTTCCTCAAGAGCATTCACTAAATATCTCTCAATACCTGAAAAAAAAGTGTGTAATGTACCCTGTGTAAGGATATTTTTCAAATTGCGATATCTTAGGATGACTATATTTTAACTTTCAAAAAAGAGGAAAGTGGGAGCAGAAGGCAGACCCTAACCCGCAGTGCGTGGTAAATACAAATCCTCAAAAATGCACACAATGAATGACGACTGTAGAAAGCAAAGCCGAATCCCGGACATTTTGGTTGATTTCGAAATCCCAGTCTGACACATTTTTTAGGTCCAAAAAGAGGACACGTCCGGGAAAAAGAGGACGTATGGTCTCTCTACAATATCTGTGGGCCAGCATGATGCAGAGGTAAAAATGTGACTGCCAGGAACAGATGGAAAAATTATGAATGGTTCTGAAGAGTTGAAAACCATAACCATGGCAAAAAAACAATACTGTTGTAGTCAGCAAAGCCTGAGACAAATGTTGGCCGAAGATTCCTATTCATGTAAATTTGTAAATGAAGACCTTATTGTTTTCCTGAAGACTAACGTGACAATTACACATTCTACAGCATCAAAGTGATCTTCAGTTTTTCACTATACAAAACATACCTGCAGACTGAGAGTGGCTCACAGGTGGCAGATGGCTCAGAGATGCACAGTGGCTCACAGGAAAAAGTTGGCTGACAGGAGGAAGAAGACTCTGAGATGGATCGTGGCTCAAAGGTGGAATATGGCTCGGAGATGGATTGTGGCTCACAGGTAGCAGATGGCTTGGAGGTGGAAGATGGCTCAAAGACTGGGGTTTGCTGGTAGACTGAGATTGGCTTGTAAGATAAATCCCTTGCAAGATAAATCCCCTTTCCTCCAAAAAGAGATTAACTTGCGAGTTACTCCAAGAAACAAGATGTATATAGTCTAAACTGAACATTGTTCAACCTGGTAAGAGTGATTGTCATCCTCCTGTTTGGTAAACGGATCATCTGTGCGGAGTGTAACTGCCTTATCTGGGAATGTCATGTGGTTCTCATATCATAACTTATCACTATCATCACAGAGATTGCTGTCAACAAACGAACACAGACAGTCCATAAAAACATAATTATGGTTGTTTATGATTAGTTTCATTAGTAGTTATACTCAGGTTGAAATTCTTAGTTATATTCAGATTGAAAGTCCCTAAGATCTCCACCTGAACATGCTTTTCAAAAGATTGGAGAATTTTCAATACATTCCTAATTGCCTACGTTTGGTCCAGTAACTTCTGCCAGACATAACTGCAACAGTATATGATTTAGGTCAGATATACATGTTAACTAAATATCTGATGACTGAAATTCACAGGCTATTTCTCAGTATTGATGTCACCAGTTGAGTGAAACAAAACAGAGAACAAAAAAACAGTGTTAAAAGTACACATTAGCCAAACAATCTCCTACATGTCTTGGATTGCTGACTGGCTTAGTATAAAAGTTAAGATAATTAGCTAATCATGCTTAGCTACAATGTTTGCAACTAGCTAACATGAATTCACCAAAAATTTGGTGAATAGCTAGCCGTAACATTGTGCAATTTGCCAGCTAACTAATGATGACTGGTTAGGTGTAACGTTTCCCAGTTCCCCTTACCTGGAAACAGCCACTTCCTTTGTTTACATTACTCAGAACTACAATTCCCATTCCCCAGTTCTTCTTCCTGTGGACTACAGCTTCCCTAGTCATGCCTCCTCAGAACTACATTTCCCATAACCGGACTCAATTATCCAAATTCAGTACACCTGCTCACTCCAATCTGTATTTAAGTCACACACCTCTCCTTGCCTCTTT
>JACXGM010024441.1:0-15729 GCA_016801145.1 Umbra pygmaea
AAATACAAAATGGAGTGAGCAGGTGTGGTGAATCATGATAATGAGTCCGGGTATGGGAACTGTAGTTCTGAGGAAGTATGACTAGGGAAGCTGTAGTCCACAGGAAGTAGAACTGGTGAATGGGAATTGTAGTTCTGAGCGGGATGGAATAGGGAAGTGGCAGTGTCCAGGGAAGGGGAACTGGGAATCGTTACATATACATTAACAATATTTATACATCTTTATTGTTTTATGTAGATCATGAATATTTATTCAGACTCAATACAGTGAATCCTATCCTTTAGGTTTGAAATAAAGCATGCCATGGGGTATCCATATTTGGTTAGCTACCTAGCTAATGTCAGTTTAGCTAGCTAACATACACTGTAACCAAGACAACTAGTCAAACGTCATGTGAGATAAAATGGCATTGACATGTTTCTAACGAGTGCATCCAGCATAAAGTAATGGTGTTTTATGCACTCATTTGAATTTTAAACTATTACCATTATCTAAGCTAGCTTAGGTGAGCTGCGTTAGCAAATGAACTGGTAGCTGAGCCAGACGGGGTTAGGTGCGCTGATAACCACTGTAGCACAGGTTGAGTTGAATTGGTTCCACATAAAAGCTAACATGTCGTTGAGTTAGTAACTAGTTAACTGACATTAGCTAATTTTTACAATGTACTGCCTTCTGTTGCTCCTTTCATCAGCTACCACATTGGAAAGACACAATGCAATGACATTCCAGTGATTGGCGGTGGCATATCTTGGTGGAAATAGGCCTTTAACTGCACACACACTAAAATCCCAGTCCCATTAAGGATTATACGAGGCATTGGAGGATGGGACAGAGACTGAGAAACAAAGAGTAAGATATACAGCAGATACAAAAAGGGTTTGATAGTGTTGGGTGAAAAGAAAGAGTTGGAGAATGTGAGGCAATGAGAGACTAGGATGGAGCTAGCTATTGTAAGATAGAACAAAGACAGTTGGAAAAAGGGAAGAGATTGATTGGTTGGAAAAAAGCAAGAAATTGTAATAATATGTGAGAGACAGTGAGGGAGAGACATTGCCTAAAGGTTGATTTGAGGGATGTAAAGGAAAAAAATATAGGGAAATAGAGATGATAAACACAAACTCGATCCCGGCTTACATGAAAATACAAAAGTTGGAAAAAGTAAGAGAATCCACAACACACGGATAGGATTCCCCAACGCACTATATCAAAAATCAGGTTTATTCAACCCAGCCAAGGGCAGCTGCTAACACACACACACACACACACAACTCTATCTCTCTTTTCCTCTCGTTCTGTTTCCTTCACTCACCCTAATCAGATGGGCCAATTTGAACTTTAAACTAAGTGTGGACTATAGGAGTACCTAATTGTATTAAATGCCTGCATACCATATGAGCTCTGAGTATGGGAATCTTACCGGAGTTGAAAAACCTGGTCAGGTCATCCTCATCATTTAGCAGCATCATATTCTATTGATAGATTCATTCTCTAGATTCACATTCTCCTTAAATAGTATTGCAGCAGCTCAAGGGATGGTCGCTGTCTTGACCTTTGATCTTTGAACTCAGTCTAAAAGAGGGGCATAGCTGAGGTGATGTTTTGCAGTGTGTGTGTGTGTATGTCTGGTATTAGAAAACATAAATACACATATATGGGCATGAAATCACGGGTGTGCTCACTCGGTCAAATACAGAACGTACTCTTTCACTCTTTCTTACCCTTGCAGACACGCAAGCACACAAAACCAGTGACAGCTTTTTTAGCCTCCAGGTCAATTTACTCACCATTCTTTATGCCATGATTTACAGTGTGTATAAAAAGCAGGTAAGCCACTGGAGCTAACTGCTAACGCTATGTGAAGAAATTTAAAGGTTTCTTCGGCTGTCCATATGGTTCCCGGGAGAACAATTTAAATATTTTTTTGGTTCCAGGTAGAATCCAGAAAAGTGTTCTATATTGAACCAAAAAGGAATCTGATACCATAAAGGGTTTTTCGAAAGGTTCGCCTATAGAGCCAGATGAAGAACCTTTTTAGCTTCTTGGGACACCCAGTTTTGTAAGAGCGTACAACACGTTCATTCACCAAGTGTATTGCTCTAATTGTATTTCCCTCCCGTCCTCTGACTCTGCACCAGTCATGCAACTCATTCACTCAATCCAAAGTTCATCTATTTTTCATGGTCTCCATCCATCAGCCGCCTCCCCTCCCTCTCCTCATCCCCCATGGCGTGGCTGGCACCAGAGTTTTGTCACGTCTGTTTTCTCACCGGTCTTCTCTGCTCTCCTTGTCATTCATGTACATCAGAAGAGTGATAGAATAGAAGTGTTGCAAAGCACATCCCAAACGAGTGAAGAGAGCCTGGGGGGATAACAGCAAGGCAGGCAGGCAGGCAGACAGACAGACGGACAACGACGCTGGCAGACAAACATATGAGCAGGTAGGCCTTGTAGACAAACAACTTCCTTACCTTGGTTTGTGCCAAAGGGGATTGCGTTTGGCTTTTTCAGAAACACACACTCAAACATACTCTTAAACACATGGTGAACTTTCATCCTGCTAATGTCCAGACTGAACATATGGATGGAAACAAAACGCACTGTGCAGGAGACTAGGAGAACTGACTAATGCAATCGTACACATAGGTAATCACACAGGTACACATGCACGCTCACACATACACCCACCCACCCACACACACTCACACTCTCTGAGTGGTTGCAGCACATCCTTTGTCCTCTAAACACACTGGCACCTGAAGGAGGGAGAACGCTCTCTCCCGGAGGTCACACTCACACCTTGGCATGGCCTGATGTCCCGCGATCTCTGACACGCGGCTGACAACCAACCTGCCTGTGTCCCAGTTCAGCACAGTCAAACATACTACAGTCGTATGCAAAAGTTTAGGCACCCCTGACAATTTCCATGATTTTTATTTATAAATAATTGGGTTCCTCTGCATTTATGCAGAGGAACAAGTACAATGTTCTGGAATGGCCATCTCAGTCCCCAGACATTAATATCATTGAAAATATGTGGGGTGATTTGAAGCGGGCTGTCCATGCTCAGCAACCATCAATAACTGAACTGGAGATGTTTTGCAAGGAGGACTGGTCCTAAATACCTTCATCCAGAATCCAGACACACATTACAGGCTATAGTAAGCGTCTAGAGGCTGTTATTTCTGCTGAAGGAGGTTCAACTAAATATTGATGTGATATTTCTGTTGGGGTGCTAAAATTTATGCATAGTTTTGATGCATATTGCACATTTTCTGCTAATCCAATGAACCTCATTTAATTACCGAACTATTACTGTGTCCTTCAGTTATTTGATAGATCAAAACGGAATTGCTGATCCAAACACCCAATTATTTATAAATGAATATCATGGAAATTGTCAGGGGTCCCTAAACGTTTGCATACGACTGTATCTTCTTGGCTGTTTACAGGCCATCTACACATTACATTCACACATGCTCTCAACCATAAACATTTATGGTGCATTTCAGTTACTAAACAGATGCTCTTACCCAAAGTGATCTATAATATCAATCAGTTAAATTACTTCAGGGGCAAAACAGCAGACTGTTTACCCTTTGTGTTTAGGGATTGAAAACAGTAATCTGTCAGTTCTTGGCTCAACAATCCTAAATAATCTTTCTACTGTACCAATACATCAACATTCATCCACTAAATTATGTGACTATTGAGCAAGAATATGGCTAAACAATAACTAAATAGTTATTGTAATAATTTGAAACTACCTGCCATGAAAAACACATTTTCTGTCAACAAAGAACCATTTGAAAACATAAAACATTGCTAAAGAATGAGGGCTGTAAAAGCTGGTTAAACATTCAATGCTTTATCTCTCTAAATCATGAGACTAACCCTTCTACATAACAATCAAACACAACTTCCATCAGCCTATGACTAACAAAAGTTGATCTCCACAAGTAGGTGTTGTCATTCTGTTGACATGAAATGTAGCATTACCTTAAAGTTTATTCAGACATTCCAGTGGAAGTTGGGTGTGTTGACATGTTGATGTACAAGACAAGTACAGCAATAGCATTCAGAACAGGGGAAATCTCAGTATTAAACCAAAATCATTGCATTTTTATTAATGCATAATAAATATATAAATAGCCAAAATAAAAAGTACATTAGGCCTATATCTCTAGCGTCAATATCTCTCACTTATGCAAAGATCTGTCTGTATACCGGTAATTATTTATCCATGTTATTGCACATTATTCAAAAATAAATATCAAAACAATGCTAAATCATTGGCAGTCAAGAACCAACTGCAATGTTTCACGCTTTATAGAGGTGATTCTGAAAAACATGTTAACATCTTCTCCTCAAGATGTTGGACAATGTTAGTCTTGGCTAGAAGTGTTTCCTAAAATAATATTTTCATACATAACACACTACAGGTTCCAAAAGCAAGGCACACCCAGTGATTATCTAAATTGCTTATTTTTATCTATCGACTTCGGGCCACATTCAGAAAGAGTTCAGATTACCATTATCAGAACAACATGTCAAATGCATTTGCAACTTTCTGGTCAGTTTCCTTCCTATAAATACAATTGTCACAAAAGCATAAACAATTTAAAGTGATTGGTTCAACATCAACATACTCTTTTCAGCAGAAGATATTTCATGCCAGAGTTGGTATAGTCCTGAATCCAGTCTACACATGCTCCCTGAAGATGGGGCTTCAATTTCTGGCTTGACCAACAGTCTGTGCCCTTCCTCTCTGTCTTCTCTTACCTAGCTTCCTAATTTTCTGTCAATAAAAAATAAAAATATTTGATAGATATTGCAAAAGGTTAACTTTATTTTCAACAATCAGCAAATACTATTGCAAAGAACTGCTAAAAGCTTCAACAGTAGTCCATTGTGTAGCCAACTGTTAATTTTATAGTAGTTTTACAAAATATTATGCAGAGACTTTAAGTACCTTTGGGTGAATTATGTAACATTGTGTACAACACTGTGACCTTGAGACACAGAGGTTTGCTTTGTTTTGCTTTGAGTAGTTTACATTTATATTAGCTGTGTTCTCTGATCTATTGGAGAGGGTGTTTCTCCTTGCTGATGGAAAGTCTGCCAACGTATGAGCTGACTTTTGATCATCAATATGTAGTGACTGCAAAGTGAATGCATTAATTTACCAGGACAGACACATTTATTTTTCATCTACTATCTGAAGGAAATGTATGCTTGTGTTGATGTCTTTAATGTCCGTTTTATCTCCAATTCATACATTCTAATTCATTTCAATTTAAAAATATGGTTTTGATTAATGTATAAATGTTGAAAACAAAGTTAATCTTACAAAATTCTTACTGTCGTGTTTTACTGTCTACAAAATGCCACAGAGTTCAGAATTCGATAACATTGAAAATCTGTTATTTAAAGAAATGTTTGTAATTGATGGAGAGTAAACCTGTAAAAGGTTTAACAATAACACTAAATCCTAGGATGGAATACATTACCCACAATCCCCTGGGCTTCATCCCTGGCCACAGTTAAAACCTGCTGAAACAAGATTTAGGCATGCTTCCACCATAGCTCCCACGAAACCCGCTCATCTTCTTTCTTTAAAATGTGTGCCTGTCGACACAAAGCAAACTATGTTTGTATTCTTTTGAGGGTGAGCAACTATGTAACCTTAAGGAATCAGATAAAATATTGTGTTATAATGGGTGAATGGGTTTTTGAGTTTTGAGCACAATATTACGAAATGTCAAAGCGTGTAATCAGGCTACATATCAGGATCTGTAGATAAAGGGGAATTCCTAACACAGCATCTCCAAATTTCAGTAGCACTTCTATACCAGGGTACCTACTGAGTAAAAACACAACTTAAAATCATCACACAAGGTTTGTAGTGCACTTCTTTCTAATACATGATTGCTGGCAAGGACAATTTAGTCTATAACATTTTTGTGTTTGACTGAAATGACAGTATGATTGAAATTTCATATTGATATGGCATCTTATGCACATTTTGGGATGAGAAATGCTGGGATGTTCTCATTTTTGCATCACATAGCCAATCAAAATCAGACAGATGTTTGTAAGGTCAAATACCTATATAAACTCTGTATTTTACAGCAGCCTCCCTTTGGAGCATACAAATAGAATGGTTCTCAAAACATGAATATAATTTGCCTAATGAATACAAATAACTTTAAAGAATTTAATATATTCATTTACCATAAGATTTTAGCCATCTCTGTTAATTCAATTTTTTCTCTGAAAAACAAAATGGCATTTGTTCCTTTGGCTATCAATGTATCCATTGAACCAAATTCCAGTGTAAAGAAAGACTAGGATTACGGGGAAACGTTGCCAAGATAGGAAATCTTTTATTACAGAGAAAAAAAAAACTTTTTCCAAAATATAGAAATCTGTACAACTTCCGCACAATCAATTTACATGAACTGTACACATTTACATCAGTTCATCACAACATACCCAAGGAAAAGAAAATGAACACAATAAAGATGTACTGACATGAGAAATTACAAGAGAGTAGACAGCTTTTTTTCTTGGGTAAGCTCAGATTTTTTTTTCAGTTTTTCTTATTTTGTAAGTAAATAAAAAAACAAAGGATAAGTCTATCAGTACACAGAGCATGGAAACTGATTTTTTTTCAACCAAAACAACTTTGGTCCTTGCCAACACTTCCAAATGGCTTCACTTATGAAAATAGTTATCCGTGTTAAAAATATGAAACACAAAAGGAATCTAAACACCTCAAAATATAAATTATTGGCACTTCCCATAGTGTAATGTTATGGATGTGTTCTACCAAATGTCGTACAGTTACAGTATATTGTACAATATATTCAATACCCCAAATGTGAAAGTGGCAATAATAATAAAATCATTGATGACAGATTGACAAAAACACAAAATTAATATTCCCTTCCTGTTTCATGTCTTAACATGCACAACATTTACATAAGAGTTTTATTGAATGTTAGAGGCCTGAGTTTGGCAATACATTCTAGAAGAGACTCCTCGCGTCTCAGAAATGTCACAACTTCAACTTGACATATTTAGTGCATTTTATGTGCTATTACCTCCGACTATTCAAAAACACTTTTCCCAAAGTTTCTGAAACCTGTGTGTGCAAACACTGAATGGATGCTTTTACGGATTTATTACGGTGGACTGAAAGTACTTTTTTTGTGGTGGTGTTCATGTTAAAAAGGAAATCAAAGGATTTAAGCTTTTATTTCATTTCTTTTTTTGTAGATCTAAAAAGAGGTCTGTTAAAATTTGGATAAACCACCAAATTTGGGCAATGAATTTAAAACAGATTCAGCAAAAGTGCTGGAAGCTTGCTACGTCTGAAACACAGGCCAGATCTGAGAACAACATCAATAGCTGGCATAACCAAAGAAATAGTAGAACTGCAAGGATTGTAAAAAGCTGGTACTTAACCACAACAAAGCTCTGGTCTACTGTCTCAGACCTGTCCATCTGGCTAATATGGCTCTTTTTCACAGATTGCTGAACGAGCATCGTGAGAGATGCCGAGCCCAGAGAGGACGGGGGCAGTGCGTCAACAGCCTTGGCTCCATTACCCATGATCCTGTGGATCTAGGGAGCTTAAAGCCACGGTTGTAGGATTGATGAGCTGGTATCCAGCCCAGCCAGCTTAGTGGCCAGAGGCCCTGACACCCCAAAGCCGGTTATGCTGCCTGTTAGCAGTACGGGCAAACCAGGAGCGAGTTATAGGATGACTGACAGCACCCTTGCCCTATTGCACACATGTAAACTAGTTCAGTTCTCAGCCTCTGGCGTCACCGGCAGCATGACCCGGGAACATCCAAGAAACTAACCAAAACACGGGCCGTGTAGCATCACTTGTTAACCACTGACCTGGGTCTTGTGGGCCGACCTCCCCGGTGCAGACGGAGTGCTCTTAGTAAGAGTGCTGGTTTCGCGCTCCACCCCTTTGGAGGGCAGTTTAGGCAGGGGCCAGAGGGATTGTAGCTGCCCTGGACAAGAGAGTCCGGCCCTGGCCCCCGCAGCACCGTCCTCCCCCCTCCCCGCCGGGGCGAGGAAAGATGATATGTGTCGCTGCTATCTCCGTACTGCCACGGGGGCGGTTAGCTGACTGGCTGTTGTCTAGGCTGGGAGGTGATATGTGGCACCACAGTGGCTCCAGGGGACCTTTTTGGGTCTTCCTGCTCTGATAGGGACAACTTTAGCCCGGTTCAAGTTGCTCTTTTTCTCTCATTGGTCCTCAAGAGAATGGCTCAAAGAATAACTCCATGGTGCGACATCAGGCAGTGGACCCCCCCCCACCCTCCACCACAAACAGAGGCAATGCTATTGGAGGTCTTACCCTACACTTCCCTCACAACAACAAAAACAATGGTCACAAAAACAGATCAGAGCCCCACGTGTCCATTGAGGTGGAAAGAATTTCTGCTAAACATTCAAAGGCCTACAGACTTCCTTTTGGCTACGGTCACAAACCCCCTCGTCTGCTACCAATGTTTTATCAGTGTCCTGAATAGCCATTTGTGTGGGAGGGGACAGCTGAAAACAATATCATGCTTCAGGGGCTTTTCAGAAAAAGTGCCTTATGAACGGACATCAAATGCCTAATCTGACATGACACTAAACCGCTCTGGACCTAAACGGGTCTGAATTAAATGTTTACAGTGCGATTATTATGATTTAGCTTTATACTCAGTTCTCCCCCGTTCCACGGACAACGGTCTAATACAACCTGCAAAAGAGAAACGTGACGTGAAAGATGACATTCGAGCGAATGGAATGAAGGAGGTTTTCCTCAAAAATGTACACATCCCAGACAATCTAAATGTCAAAGTGCATTCAATGTGAATTCTTCAGAAAGGGGCGGGTCAACCAAAAGCAAATAGATCCAGAACTACAGAACTAGGTGAGATTATAGGGCCGTCTATGCCAGTGGATTTCAACACTCTCCTCGGGGCACACCAGTCATTCCACAGTTTAGCCTTAACCACTGAACTAGCTCTCGGTATTCATTAATCAAAGGCATGATAATTAGCAAATGATTTGAATCAGATGTGCTAGCTCAGTGGCTACAGGTAAACTATGGAACATCTGGTATGCCCCGAGGAGAGGGTTGAAAACCACTGGTCTATGCTACACTTTAATTTGGTAAGGGAGGGGTATAGGACAGTGGTTCCCAAACCTCTCCTCGGGGACCCCGAGACCGGCCATGTTTTGGTTTTAACCCTGAAATGGCACACCTGATTCAATTAGTCAAAGGTGTAATGTGTAGTTGACTAATGGAATCAGTTGTGTCATTTCAGGGTGAAAATAAAAACATGGCCTGTCTGGGGGTCCCCGAGGAGAGATTTGGGAACAACTGGTATAGGTAATGGATGGAGAGGTATACGGGGAAGGTGACAAAGTACCGTCCCAACCCAGATAGCTACTTATCGGGGGAGGGGATTCAGCAAAGGCCTATAGTCGGGCAGTCTCTGGGTGTAAAATACAAAATGTACAACCTCTCCACTTCCTTAGGTGGAAAGTACAACCTATAACAACAGGAAGCAGATAAATGGCTGGAATTCAACGGTACAGTTACTGAACTTGGTTCATTGACACTTAACAGGGGTGGTGGTGTTGGTTGTGACATGGTACCCATAGTAACCACGTGGAGATGAAAGTGCAAAGTCAACATTGATAGACCTCAAAATAAAACAACAAAAATAAGAAGCAACCCCTTCAACGTGCTGGTTCTCTGTTCAGGTTTCTTGGTTGGTTTTAGCTGCCCCATCCGTCCTGCACTCCACATGGTGCTTTCATTGGGAAAGAACTCCCTGCCTCCAGTAGATCCACCAACACAACATAAGAGACAATGGAGCGGGGATAGGAGAAAAAAAATATCAAACCTATAAGGTTTCCATCACCTGGACGATAGGCCTCATCCTCTGCTTCTTTACTTGCTCTTTTTTTTTCTCTTTTTAAATTTTATCATTTAGCTTCAAAAAGGCTTGCTGTCGACCGCCACGCGTCGCATCCCCAAGCCGGTGCTGCGGGTCGAAGCCCCTAACTGGACACAGTCATCATGTTGTAGGATTTGGACGGGCTTGCCCTGCCCAGCATCCCTGCCGCCTCCTTGCAGCTAATGTGACTGTCCACCAGGGGAGCCAAGCTGACCGCGCTGCCTCCCGAGGGTGCCGGGGCCGGCGTGCCTGGCTGGGACTCGTAGAGCACGCAGATCGAGCCGTCCTCGCCGATGCGGTACGACACCTCGAACGGGTCCACCCAGAGAGTGAGCTCGCTGGGCAGCAGCAGGTAAAGCTGGTTGATGGTGAGGCCGATGCGCTGGCCCGCCTGCCCCACCAGGGGGTCCATCTTGTGGTTGATACGGATGCAGCGGTAGCCTGAGCCCTTGCATGGCCTGTCAGGGAACCAGTGGTGCATGTATTGCTCTGTGGAAAGAGAGAAGTGTGGATGCTTATTACCGCGTCTCCAGGGGTTTTCATTTTCATAGGATCACTATTATGTTACCATGGTAATGCTAGGAGGGGGTAACTGTTATTCTTTGGTTACCCTATAGGTTAAATCCAGGGTGGAGCTTGTAGTGCTGTATGAGGAGACAAGGAGAGAGGAGAGAGAGACGGGTAGAAGAGTAAGAGACATGTTCTGGCGTTTACAGGTGAGAGCCAATAAGCTAAAGCTCGGATACGTTCAGCCTTTTGATCTGAGGGCCCAGTAAGATGGACAGCTGTCAATTCATGATTGACTGTTGGTCTGGATGTGAGCTAGAGGTGCATGTGTTTTGAATGTGGTCATTTAAAATTGGACATACTTTAGGTCAAATTTAATAATAATATGACTATAAGACAGAATTTATGTAAATAATTTTATCGTTTTATTTTTTGTTTACAGTTCTATGGTTCAATGGATGTGTTAAATGCTATTTTCATAGCAAAAATAACAATTATATTAATGATGATAGGAATTACTTTGAAACTATATTATAGAGTATGCATGCAAAATACATACAGTATAATGATTTAATTTATACATTTATAGTCCTTATCTTGTTTGTAATGCACAAACTATAAAATATTACATCTATATTACCATTTGGGTTACATTGTATAATAACTAACTACTCAACACAGAGATCTACCTTTGCATATACATTATGCTGAAACTGATGTGTGTCTAAACCAGATTGTAAAAAGGTACTCTGTGTTGAAGCACAGCCAGAACAACACAAATGTCTGTTTATGAGGCTGATAAGCAGATATAAATTGTCTGGCTCAGAGGCCTGGGCATACGTGACACAGAGCAGTGAGAGCAGTTTTTGATTGCACAATCCCCTTCTGGGCGAACAACACGAAGTCCTCTACAGAAAGGAGAGGAGCTGAAAAACAAGGCCGAAAGAGAGAAGCCCCGCCCAGCCATCTGGGATGGACAACTCCCCTTAAAGCCACACCACCCCATTTCCTGTACATGGGCATTTTGTGTGTGCGGCGAGTGTGTCTATATCCACATTGGAAATTCAATGCAGTGTCATTGGTAAGGTATATTCAAGGGGTGTTTTATACAAGGTTGAAGTAATATATACAGGATTGAATTAATGGGAAGGAGAATAGAGCACAATTACTGTATTACTCATTATAGTTTTTTATTATTATTATTCCGTCCTCATTCTAACACCCGACTGTAACCTCAGTAAAGACTATGGGGGGAAACTTACATTTTACATGTTAATTAAACTTACTTTTACATTTGCTATGTCCAGTTTGTTTTTGTGACGGTGTGTTTGCTCATGTGTTTGATACATGTCTAGCGCTATCTCAGTGTGGTCTTATCACATTTGGGTCATGGTTTATGAACTGAATGGCTGCCTGTATTTTACCTGCCTGTTTACCTGACCTCCAAACTAGGCAAGACTCAGGAAACCTAATGTCCTATGCAGCAGCTTTTAGTAGAAAGTTGCTGTGTTTTATCAGTAGAACGCTGTTATATTATGGTGTACTTGTAAAAACAAAAGCACTAGGCCCTATACATTTAAAGTGGAACAGAAGGAATTTTATCAACATGAAATTGTATTACAATATTTGAAATACACCTCCAGAAATAACATTGTGCCCATAATAACATTTTCTAACAAGTGATCATATAGATGTGATCATTTTATTGAAAGGGACTTTTGGCTGCAACTACTGAGTTTTTATAATTACAACATTGTACACCATTTTAGGTCAAAAATGTAAACAGCTCTAAAACATGCATGCAATTTTGCAGATGCTTAATAACCAAAATGCGTGGCATAGAAGGAAATAGATCAAACACTTCAATGTGCAACATGATGTAGGCTTGTCTTATGTCGATACGTACAAAATCGTACAAAATTGTAAAAAACAAAACATACGCCCACATTTGATTTTCCTGGAGGCAGGAAAACGTATGGCTCCCACGTTTACGGAATGTTAAAAAAGTAAGTTTACCTTAACCTTACCCTAACCTCACTAACCTAGCTTATTATCCCTGAACTAAACGTTCCCCAAGTACATTAAATTGTAAACGACTGGTCTATTATTGGAAGTGTTGTGGTAAAACAAAAAACTAACATTTTGATTGACCATATCGTAAGTCTGCCTACGTCTTGCCATGAGAATGCGTTGCATAATGTGGCCTGATAATCAAAGACGGGAGAATTAACATTATCCAGTTCAAAGTTTATGTTTTCTAAAGTAACCCCTTTAATCAAGACACAATTTCAAAAAGTCTAGAATTATCTCATAAACGATGGGTGGAAATTTAGACTTTTACTTGAAGATAATGTTATTACTGACTGTGTTTGTTTTATGTGATTGTGTTGCTTACTTCTTCTTTTTTAACTGACTTGTTTGTTCCTGAATGTTGTAATTTGTCTGACCTAACCAGGTACTTGCTGCAAATTAGAACTTGTTCTCAGTCAATTTACCTGGTTAAATAATAATAATAATAATCTGCTCCATGGAAACAGAATTCTAATGTATTAAACGGAGGCCACGTTTATGAGCAAATGTTAAATCTTCCAAGATTGATTTTCAATTAATACAATAACATAAATAAAAGTCCCATGTGTGTTATCTAAACGTTATTTCACATTCAGTTTAATAGAACACTCTGCCTTATTCTGACTTTCTTATTATAAATTATTAATGTTTTATAATATGCAATATTTTCTAAATTGTTTTGTAGGTGAAATGTGCCGAGTATTTCTTATAGTAGCTATAACAGATACTACATTTATCAGAACACATTGTGTTAATGTTGTTATAGGTGAAGGACGTTGAGTTGGCTGGCCATTCTTCAACCCTGGCCCAGGCAGTAAACTAGCATTGTTGCTGACGTTTACTCTAAAGGTGAATTAAAATTGGGGAAAAATTGACCCACCCGCGAACAACTTTGCATTTTATTTTTATAATAATGTATTTCCTTCACTACTCCTAGCATCGTCTTCCTGCTGGCAGAACCTCAACAAACACCCCACATCTTCTCCTTTGCCTTTCCTGACGGCAGCCATTTTGCCCAGTTTGTCTGCAAGTTTGTCTGTTTACAAACACTGAGCTGACCTAGAACTATGTTCAGACTACATTGTTCGCGTATGTGATCTACTTCAAACTACAGAAAGCCAGCGCCAAAATAGTACTGTAGAGAAAGGAAAAAAATGAAATCCCGATGTACTTATTAAATTAACAGAAAAACGTACATTTGAAAGACTACGCAAAATTAGACTAGGCTATAATGTATTATAATGAACAGTTATTTTGGCAGTGAATACAGCTGTTTGAATACAATTATAATCCATGAATCCTTTGTAGCTCAGTGGGACATTTGATGTTATGTGGCAGATCCCAGCTTGCTTTCCAACAGAAGGCCTATTGATTTAGTTACTGCAGAAAATATTAAAATCTGTCAAAACATACATAATTATGCAATCACGTGTAATGCAAAAATGAAGCCAATAGACCAATGCGTTATGGATGTGCCGAGCTTTATATGCCATTATTACAGAGCAATGCTATTGGCTAATTGAACAGCTCACATACTTCAACGGAGAAACGTACATGGCCTGTTTATTGTGAATGTTTAAGGCCTAATGCTGTTGACATTATTTAATTTCAATTCGATTTGGGCTCGCTAATAGAACCGTGTAGGTCTAACATATAATAACGTCGTTAATAACGTTAATAACATATATAATAATAATAATCATATTATAGTTTTGTTATGTTCCTGATGGAATTATTATTATAAATATTATATAAAAAATATGCCTGATCAAATTCGTATCCTCCAACGATTTCTTATTTTGCATTACGTAATTCCATAGCCCAGCCTATATCAGTTCACTGGGGATTTGCCCATTCTTTATGAAAAGAGAATATTGACCACATTATTGTGCCATAAAAAGGCGCACTTCCTTGTTGGAATATATACTACAAAGCATTTCTCATGTTATTGTAGCTAACATCGAAACACGAAAAAATAATCGTTGTATTGGAATAAAAATGGGCTGATTCGATGCTATTGGAGGGTGATCACAGTATCTATTTGTGTCCCTTCTTTTTCCGTGCGCAAACCGTCGGCGCCTTGGTGCGCTTATTACTTTGTGAACAAAGAGAGACCAAAAACCCCTTTCAGAAAGTGATTAAACACCTAAAACCGTTCAAATTGTAATTTAAACAAACACAATACCAACAGGGGTTATACATTTAAAGTAATAAATACTGTGTACGAGAAAAACTTAAACCACTTTCTCTTACCGGACAAAATATCCTGTAAGCTTGCGCTGAATGTCTGAAGCTGTCGGTCGTTTACGTGTCCCTTTATCCGCAGAAATCTTGACAGAAATCCGACGGCGGCGGTAATTTCTGGTTTCATCGTTCCCCGAGCACAAAGAGTATGCATTGAAAAGGCAAATGCGACGACGATTCGTGCGCTCTTCCTACGTTTGATTTCGAATATGATTAGATGGTAGATAACGATCCTTGTATTTTATTTGTTTTATTTCTCTGGCTCCTATTCTGTTCATTTATTAGTCGAGGTAGGGAAGTTTCAGAGAGTCCTCCTTGTGCCAGGAGGACGGTACAGTGTGGCGTCTGGTATTGGTAAATAGAGCGTCTCTCTCTAGGATGCCACGTTAAGGCACCCTGTAATGTCAACTTCGTCTACAAGAGTGAACGAGTGAAAGAAGGAAGATGGTCTTTATACCGCGCCCGGGACAGGCTCGCCAATCACGTCATTGCAAATGCCTGACGAGCCCATAGGAGGAGTGGACTGTATACGTCACCGCTCTGATAATCAACAGGCGTGAGAGACGTGAGAGCGAATTGTGAACGTATTTATTTAGAGCGCAACTTCCACTGGGTTCAATGTTGCCATGTCCGCGGTTTTCTAGCCAAATTGGGCTATTTTTAAATCAATTTGGCGGTAGAAAATATATTGGTCGCGGGTTGCGGTTTTTTGGGCTATTTTTAAACAACCACATCTGCAGCATTTTCCTTTAAATAAATAAATGTGAACTATGCTGTATGGTGCAGCCTGTGCCAGGTATGAGAGGAGCTACTGCATGGTGTGTATGAAAGAGAGGGAGAGTAGTCAATGACAGTATATGAAATTAAGAGAATAGGGTAAAAAAATCACATTTATATGTACATTGTGGAAAAAAGTATTGGATGTTTTACT